>NDGN011518621.1:1569-11987 GCA_002564285.1 Tympanoctomys barrerae | reverse complement strand
CTATCTCCCTCAAGCTCTGACTTTTTTTTTCTGGCCTAGATCCATAAATCCAATTACTTACCAGATAACTCAGGCATCCTATTAGATACTTTATATTAAAAATTAAGTAGCAGCTTACCTTCCCTGCCCAGTCCATCTGCATATCTGCACACTAATAGCAAAAATGTCATGACTATTATAATCACTGTGTTAGTCCTAATGAGTTCCTTGATCGGCATTTGTTGTGCCATATAGAGTAATAAATGCTGATATAAATTTATTTAACAATTACTATCAGATAGTATTAATGTTTATTACCCTAAACCAGAAAACTGTCCTTCTGTCTTGTGTCAGTTTGCTGATCCAAGCCCATCGATTCTATCTCCTTAACAAATCTCAGATTCTTCCCTTTACCTCAAATCTGTGTCTCTATGGAAGTTCCCATTTTTACTGAAATAGTAACAGCCTCTTGTCATTGCTGTTGGATTCTCCCCCTCTTCCGATGGCCTCTGCACTAGTGCTGGAGTCATCGTTCTAAAACAGAAATGGAGCATCTGTGCTGTTAGTTGAAGCACATGAGCTGCCATCAGGGTACAACCCAGACTCCTCACCATGGACCCTGGAGCTTTTCATCTTTTGTCCCATGTGCTCTTATTCAATTCCTTCTCCTATCTGTAACCTTGTAGTACATTGATGGTGCTGCTGTACATGTGCACAAGACTTCAGGGCTCTATGTGTTTACTCACATTGTTCTTTTCTCTCAGGATGGTCTGTTGCTCTACCTTTTCCACCTTTACTACCCAACATTACAGGTTGACTGTGTCTTTTGCTGGATGAGTGGTTACATAAAACTTTATAGCTATGTCAAGGATTGTTTTTTAGCCTTTAAAATGATATTGTAGAGGAAGATGATGACTTAGAAATATGTTCATAGCATATTATTGTTTTATAATACAATATATATGTGATACCTATTATATGTAGAATTGTCTGTCTGTATTTTTTTTGCAACCAAAAGAGAACTAAGAGACTACAAATTCATGTAGAAAAATGGTAACAGTGTTTATCTCTGGATAATTGGGATTTTTGATATTTAGATTTTTCTTCATTTTGTTTAATTATATTTTCTGAGGTTTCTATAAGGAATGTACATTACTTTTGAACAAGAGAAAACAGTAAATGCTATTTATAATACAAGTACTGACCTGTGCCAAGGATATCCCTTTGAAATATTTCCTTTCTCATAATGTATCAAGTTAGGGTAAACTAACTGTGGAAACAAATAGGATTCCATATATGTTAATTTATTTCTGCTCAGTGAATGGACAGAACACGAAATGTTCTGCTTTTTTCTTTCCTCTAAGATTTGTGCTAACATTGGGACCGTAGGTGAATGTAGACCTAGTTGAAAAAGCCAGGATTTCAATTTGTGACAGTCATTTTATTTTTAATGGTATAGCTAGCTTCTGAAAAGTAGACAAATCTGTTTTCTATTGCGTCATTGCTATGAGAAAGTCTGATAAATACATAAGAGATTATAAAAGGCTTATATGTTTATTGCAGATAAATAGCATATTAACTACACATTCTTCCTTATGCTCAACTTAGAATTTTATGGTTGAGTTTGCAATAAATCTTTAAGGTTTATGTTCTCTATGTCTGGTATTGTTTGATATTGTTGAGAATGCAGAGGGACAGGCCATACTTACCGTTTCTTTGACTGGCATCTTAGGGGGCTGTTTTACAGTTGCATGTTTAATAAATCATTTTGATATAGGGATTGTGGAGTAATACTCTCAGGCTTTATCACTGCTGACTTAATTGAGTTTCATGATGCACATTTTTTCTTAGTGGGATAAATTAAAAATGGCTGATATGCTGCCTGTAAAAGCAAAATGGTTATATTAAACCTGCCCAGTGTATTAAATGTATTGATGAGAAATCTGTCCACTGTTTTTAATCATGTTTATTAACTCTCTAGTAGTTTTATTTCCAGTAACTTGCTAAATAACTGTCATTATGTACTCAGTAATATTTCTTTTTAAAATACTCTTGAAAAATCCACCATGAAAATGATTAAGATACCAATATCATCCACCTACTTACTGCTAATAAGAATTGCTGGTGATTTTATGATTAGCAGGTATATGGTTGCGTTTCCTTTGTGGATCTCAGGGGAAAGGAAGTCAGTTAATACAAGGTAAAGAGAGACAATTAATGGTTTTGAAACTGTGTAAAATAATTAGGCCTTAAACATCTACATCATATGTGATACTGTTACAAATGTCTTTAAACGTTCTATTTGCTGTTGAGACCATAAAGGATACATATGTATCACATTATGTGCATGGTATAAACAATATATTTGTTGTGCTCCTCAGTTTTCAGTTTGTTTTTGTCATGGACTGCTTGACTTTGTAAAATTATTGAATTCTATTGACTAAATGGCAGATTTCCTGCAAGCCAATAAAGGATGTGTCTATTTATTAAAATGAAATAAAAGTTGTCTTAATTTACCCCTTATCATTTTGCAACCAATTTCATGGGACCCCAGGTGTTATTTCTCTGCTCTGAAATGTAGGCATTCCCATCCTGAGGTAGAAATTATATGGGCCATTCATGGGAATGTGCCCTAAATAAATTACCCAAACCATGAGATGTCTAAGCAAATATGGGTGACTAATACAAAAACAAGCAGGGAGCACACTTTATGAATATACTTGCTCAGCACATGTTTATGGGACATTTATTATTGGTGGACTGTGTACTGATTTCTGTGTTGACAATGATGAGTGGATTAGATAAAACATTTTCTGATCTAATTGGGTAGAATGATGAAACAGTTACCCAAACATGATATATTATAGTTACAAATGTGCTACATTTTATAAGGGAAAACTACAAGGTCCCATCACAATGTATAACAAAAATTTATCTTGGCCTGAAAGGTACAAGAAGGCTTCCTTGTGTAAACAAGAAAGAAAAGGAGGTGATCAATTTAGCCTTGATGCACCAGGGAGGAAGAGCAGAGAAGAGTAGGTACAGAGGAGGCAAGGGTGAGTGAGATCTTGGAGTAGGAAGAAAGAAGATAAGGAAAAATCAGACCATTTTAAACTTTTGCAGGGTCTGGATTTTTCTCTAAAAGCATGGGAAACCATGGAAGGGGTTTTCAGCACCTGATTACAAGGTGTCCATTGTCCAAACATCTCAACTAGTTGTAGACCGAGTGAACTGGAAGGGACTTAGAATGCATATAAGGACTTCAGGCAGGAGTCTAGGTAAGACTGCCTTGAGCTCATGCTAGTGTTGGAGCCAGAAAAAGGAAGATAATCCAAAGATTTGAGGTTATTTCAGAACTGTTCAGTCTTCTCTCTGAAAAGGGAATATGTTCAGAGGGAAGTGGGGATTTCAGGGTCCTAGCATGGGCAAACTGTATGCATGGTAGGAAACGAGGTAGGAAAGGAGAGGAGTTAAGTTCAGTGTGATTTTGATATATTCAAATGAAAATGTGATGTAAACACGAATAAACAGAGCTAGAGATGAAAGAGAAGTCAAAATTTGATTATGGATGTGGCAGTTTTGGAAAAAGATATGGTATTTTTATTTCCATAGAGTAGTTAAGATTGGCTGAAGAGGGAGGTCTGAGGGTAAAGAACAGGGAGGAATGAAATAGGAATAGTGACCTTTCATAGGTTACTGACCGGGCTGTGATTAATGTGTCCCGCTGCTGGGTGGCTTGAGCCGCCAGTGGCACATGCACAGCTGTCCTATCCAGTGGCTTTTTATTAATTTTATTAATAAAATGACCAATAAAAGTGATTAGATACATTGGTGCCACCAGTGGGACAAGCCACCAGATGGAGTAGCCATGCGTGCACCCCACATGTGGTTCAGGCCAGCAAGAACAGGTTAAAGCTGGGGCGAGAGGAGGAGACAGGAGCACAAGAAAGGGATCATTGGGGAAGAGAGACAAAGATGCACAAGGGCTCTGGAAAGAAGAAGTTGTCAGCTCCTCTGAGTCCCTGTGACATTGCTGAAGGAGGATAGGTAAAGGAGAGCACGACCTAGCATTTTTTCCTATTAACTACTGTCAGCACTGTAAGTTGAAAAGAACACATTGTAGTTAGCAGCATGGAGAACTTATAAATCTGTTCTGGCCAAACACCAGGGCTGTTGTTCAGATAGGAATGGGCTGGAGACTTAGAGACCAAGCTGTAGACAATGATGATGAGGAGGATTTGTCTTTTTGAGACAGGGTCTTGATATGCAGCTCAGGCTAACCTGGAACTCACTTTGTAGCCCAGACTGGTGTCACATTGATCATCTTGCCTCAGTGTCCCTAGTGCATGGATTACAGGCATGAGCCACCAACTCCCTGTTTCATGTTCAGGATTATTAAGGTTGAGTTTTAGTGATATTTTAATTTATTTGAACATAAGGAAAAGGAAGCCAATTTAAGTATTATGAGGCTTTTCTGGGATAGGGCTGGGTTGGAAAGAGTGACCAAATGAGAGGTCTAATAAATAGTTTGTGTTAAGTTGGATTAAAAATTCATGCCAATCAAATTGTATGTGGTGCTACTAAGGTATTGCTGAAGCTCAACTTTTTATTTGTGTATTTCCCCATAGGTCAGAATTCTTTCTTATGTACCATGTAATCCCCTTCATGACAAATTGGTTTTTAAATTTTTTTTGACACATTCACTTGGGAGCTTACTACTGTCTCTAGAGTTGGTACTCAGGTACTATGAGAATATAATGCATTGTTACATAAGTAATTGTGAGCTGACACCTATCAATCTAATTTAAAAGCATATTTGAATCAAAAGGTCTTTGAACTATATGTTAGGTTAACCAAGGAGCTACCTTTATCTGAAGCTATGACTGAGCATTTTAATGAGTAGCAGTCAAGAAATTCAAAGTTATTATTCTAAAAGTAACTGCATACATTTTCTTGCCTGTCTAACACACCCTTTTATTGCCTAGTAAGCAGCCAAATTGATGCATTCATAGCTATTATTTGCATAAAGAGTTTGAAGCATCATGGGAAAAATGATCTGAATTTTCTGCTTCTGTTTGTTTACTTTCTGCACAATAATAGTGCTTTTATGGAAGGAATTTTTATAACAATGGGTTTTTCTACTATTAATGCAGTGTAAATAAGCTAAGAGATTTTTTTGATAACCACACATAAGTAAAGGGGAACAGGAAAGAGGTTGGAAAGAAAGTCCCCTCAACATAGGAAGAAAAGCTCTTCCCTTAGCTCCAGCTGATCCTGGAGATCTATGGAAGGGTTATGGTGCCAGACATTTGGATCTTGGTTTGCAAAATGGTTTGCATGTAGAATATGCAGATTCTTGGGCCTGACTCCTGGATATAATAGGAGTCTATTTAGTCCAGGGCTTAGCTGGAGAATCTGAAGGTTTGGGACGTACTCTCAATGATTTTGAGATACAGTTAAGTTTGTGAGCTTTTGCTAATAAAGTTAAACATTCTCTGAAAAAGGATCATAAAATGAGTAAGAAAAAAATTAGAATGTTCTATTATGAGCTGAACAATTTTTCATATTTTATCTCATTTATTCCTTAACACCATCTTGCAAGATATGTCATTTTATTCCAGTTTTAACCCAAGATTCAAAAAGGTTTACAGAACTTGAAAGGTCATGCAGCTTCTGGGAGACAGAATCTTTATTTGCATTCAGGTCATTTGATATGCTCTGTTAAGACCATGCAAGGTTCTGAAGAATGTTGTCTGATAGAATTATGGTTGCACCATCATTTTGCTTCTTGTTGCCATGCACCTTGCCAAAGGTAGCCTTTCTTACTTGTCTTTAAAGAGTGTACGTGTGGTAGCTGAGTTGAGAAGACTATGTTTTGAGAGAACTGAAGTCAGATACACTTGGATAAACCTGTCTTCAACAGTCTGCAATGAACGTGGCTTGTTGTGACTAGATTTGACCTTGAATCTCTCAGTGGTCTATGTTAACAAGTTGATTGTCCGAATGAGAAAATGCCACACGCTGCACATGAGGACATAAGACTTGACAGGGGTCCACAAGGAAGAGGCCAGAGTCTGGTGTGGACTTAGCGTGCTGCTCAAAGGGTCTGGGCTTGGCTGCTACAGCTTTCTGTCACTTGCGATCCTGGGAACATTGCCTGATGTTTTTAGACTTTATTTTTGTGTGTGTAAAATAAGAATAAGTCTCTCCTGGAGACAAGTGTGTGTCAACTGAGATAATGTATGTAGAATATCTCAGTCAGAGTAAGTGCCCGATTCGTATTATCTGGGAGAGGCAGATACCTCCTTCTGTAGCTATAGGCGGGGCCAAATCTAAGTAGCTGGATGTGGTGGGGCTGGATGTGTGGAAGAAATTAGCATCAGAGCCAGAAACAAAGATAGGCCTTTCTCTTTGAGTTGCTGTTCTCTAGGAACCAGGAGGAGTCTCCTACCTGGTGTGTGTCTTAGGTCCTCTACCAGGTTTGGTTTGCAGAGCGTTAGCACTCTACCAACTTGGTGCTCATCAAGGTTGCCAATTCCTGAGTCTCCTTCAGACCTGGAGATTTCCAGGCATTTCCACTTTTCCCTGAAGTTTGAGAAGTGTAACGGCTAGGTTCCCTGCACATGGATCACACTGGGAGAAGATGCTTGGTCAGAGAGGAGCAGTTACTGAGGAAAGAGAGAGGAAGAGAGGGAGGAAGAAAGAATCTTTGCTAGAAGCATTAAATGATAGCATGCCCTTTCTCAGGGGGTTCTGGGCCATAAATGAGTAATAATGAAGCACCCAGTAAGAATGTCCCTCAGAAGAGCATCGGCCTGAGAGGAGTTGTAGTGCTCAGAAGGAGATGATGAAGCTCCTAGGGAGGACATAGGATGTCTTGCTGTACCTCAGTAGAAGCAGAATGGAGCAGGTAGCACTGGAGAGGGGAGTCAGAACAAGCCACATCCCAGGAAAATCCCAGGCTTTTAAAGTGTTCTACATTTATTTATTTTTTAATTTTTAAACCTATTTATTTTTCAACAGTAGTTTCTCAAACCTTTTGGGCTCAGGGATATGGGATGATTTCCCATCTAGCTATGCTTTTCTGTGAAAGCAGGTTGAGAGCAGCGTTTCTGCATTTAGAATATCTTAGGGGACTTGAGCAAGATGAGCAGCAACCTTTTTAGAACTACAAGGAAAACAAATGGTATGCTGTGGCTTTCTATCTTTTCTGTGCTAATGGTCTGGGTTTGTTTATTATACTTGCTCTTTGCTAGGCTCTGTACCTATTATCTTGCTGAATCTTGATAATAATCTAGAGTTTGTCACTCTTATGCCCATCAACAGAGTGAAACTATTCCAGAGTAGCTGTGGAATTTGCTTAGGACACACAGCGCAGTGAATAGTAAAGCTAAGATTCAGAACCCAGGTAGGCTTGTTAGGTAGTTGGAACTGGGCACCCTTTTGTACCAAATGCAAGTTCCCTCTATCTGGTTCCTGGGATAAAAACATACACAACATGTGTGACAACCCTTCTTTGTGTAATTGTTATGCTGACATAGACTCACCTACCATCAGAAATAATGGAACCTACACAAACGAGCGCCACCAAATGGAGGGGAGCTCATTTCTGATTTCACTTATTTGGAGGAAGAAATGCATATCGGCCATTTTTCCCTGGAAAATTTAGAATTTTAAAAGTTGAATTTCTTTGACTAAGAGAGAATAAAAGAATGCCTTGACGTAAGCCCTGTTAATAGAAGAATCCCCTTGTCTTTATTTTGAGGGAAGTTTTTTTATTTTTCCTGTATACTGGGAGTCCACAATGACATAGTCCTTTTCTACTATGTTATTTGGCCATCATTTATTCTTTTAAATTCATATCACTCATCTCATTTATAATTGTGTTTGTATTTTTGTTATTAACATTTAATAGTGACCACCCATTAAAACTATTGCAATTCCTAAGGATATTATATATTTAACTGACATGTTAATGCTTCTGGATTAGAAGCTGAAAAGTAATTAAAATTCTTGTTCTTGTTGTAATGCTATTATGATGATGAAGATTTAGTATTTCTCTGAATTGTTTGTATAATGTTACTTTTACTTCATTTGTATGTCTCTTTATTTGCTGGACAGGGTATTTTAATAGTCATATTTAAAGGAAATAAACTCTCAGAGCTGTTTAGAAATCCTTTTACAATTCCATATTAATCTATTTAACTTTCAGACATTTCTTAGCAGATCAAAGGAATTTCCTGGGCACTCCCAGAGGTCAGACTGACTTTTATCTGTCTTAATGAAGGTAATTAAGATTCATCAGCTTACAAGTGGCTGGTCCAGGCCCTGAGTGGAATACTCCCCAATGGAGTCTTGGGAGAGAAGGACCAGCAAACTGTAGACATTTCTAAATCTTTATGTTATTAAGTACCTATTAAAGTTGTTCTTGCAGTGTGAGAGCAAATTTAGCTCTGCATAGCCTACAGTTGCCAATATTTTACAAATGTATGAGTCTTTCTTTTTCAAACCCTCATCATTATTCAGATCCTGATGTCATTGCTTTTATGTAGATCTATAACACTTACGCATATATAGGAATGAAGCAAATGAATTTCTCACCAATAAACCCAACAACCAGTATAGTCACTGTGCCAAAGATTTCTACTGATAGTTATAGCATGTGGCTTTATGAGAAGTTATTTAATGATATATCCTGACCTTTTCTAGGCACTGTCTTATGGATGGCCACAACTTTAACTCCTCAACAACAAAATATTAAAAGTCAATGATAAGAGTCTTTGGCATAGCACTACTATCTTTATATTTGTAGTTATTTTATGCAGTAAATATCCTTTGAGCATATATGAGGCAAATGCTATGCTAGACCTACAGATAAAATGTTGACCAGGATATTTACCCTTAGGGTACATATTTACATTATAATCTGTTATCTTGTCAGGCTCTTATCACTTTCACCAAGGGACCATAATTTACATGTCTTGCTGCCAGGTGGCTTGAACCACCTTTGGTACATATATGTCGTATGCATAACAGTACCATTTCTAACAACAGTGGTACAAGCCACTTGGTAGAACACTGGTGATACAGACTGTGGGGATGTGTTAAAAGCCTTTTTTTTTCAATTTAATTTTGGGTTCCAGTCTTTTACAACTACATAGTTAGATTTGGGAAAAGAAACTACAATGAAAAGATAACTATATACAGTAAAATAATTTTCCATTGAAGCACATGGGTTGGCATTTCCAAGGTAATTGGATCCATAAAATTAAGTTGTCAAGTGAATATACAGGCACAGCTAATTTGTGCATGAAGGGGGAGGTTTTGTATTTTTAAGTGCGTTGAGTAATCCAGGATTTAAGAAATATTTGAACATCTTTTTCCACAAATTTTAAATTAAAAAAAAATCCATATGGGTTTTTAATATGCAGTTAACTAAAAATGAGCTGTCCTTTAAAAAAAGGAAATGTTCTTCCATGAATGAAGGACTCTTGAAAATGTTATAAGAAACCTATTTTAGGTTTAACCTATGTAATTTCTACAGTTATTTTGAGAAGATGAGGAAAAATCTTGATACCTTTGCATTTTCAGTGCCTACTAGTTCCACATAGCTCTCCTTCATTTCTGAGTTCTGCTTTGGTCCATTTTCACCTCTCAGTTGGTCTACAAATGTCTGAATTCCATTTCCAAGACAGATAGATGTGTGTGAAATAGATGTAGTGGCCCTATCAACTTTATTTGAGATGCTAACAGCCTCAAATGCATCTTATAGAAGAGGATAAACGTGAGCAAAAATACTCCTTGGTTAGAGTTCATCTTCACCACTGAGATAGAATGGATTTGTGAATGTTAGAAGTACTTACAGATCTGATAAACAAAATATATCAGGAATGCATTGTGAATTTAAATACAAAAATTCTTTGGGCTCTGCTTCTCTTTATTCTTATATGAACTCCCCACGCCCCCTGGGATAGAAGAGCTGGTCACATGCAGAGACTAATGACTGACTTGCCACAGTTCTGGGTAGGATTAAGTATGCCTCACCCTGGGATACCCCTAACACCAGGTAGCCTAGGTAGGATGTAAGGGATAGAAACAGGGCACTTGCTTGCTGTTTGTTACTCAATTGTTGCTTGTTGCCTTCTTCCTGCCATGGGCTGTTTCTCCTCTGAGACACCCTGTGCCATGCCACTCTGCCATGGGATTGGGAAACTATGAGCTGAAATCTCTTCAAACCATGAGCTACAACAAACCTTTCCTTCTTTGACATTCTGTGTTGTGTATTTTGTCTCAGCAACAAGGAAAGTAAGACAGCAGGGAACCACAAAGGAATAGAAATGGAGGGGGTGGAGACAGAGACACAGGGAGAGACAGAGAGAGAGACAAACAGACAGACAGACAGACAGACAGACAGACAGACACACACACACACACACACA
>NDGN011518611.1:579-28704 GCA_002564285.1 Tympanoctomys barrerae | reverse complement strand
AAAAATATATATATATATATATATATATATATATATATCTCAATATAACAATATTCCCACAAGATCTTTTAATTAGAAGTTGCACTGAAAAACACCTTTGTTTTAAAAATACCACACATTTGAATTTAGACACAGTAAATTTCATCTAGCCCCAACAAACAAAACATAAAACACTGTCAAAAATTTAGCAACAGGTATGATTAAAAGATGTATGGGAAGAATCCTATGATGAAAGAAAGCAAAACTAAACAATTTCTGTTAAAGAAACACTTCAAAAAAAGAAATGTTTTGTGAAGGTCTCTTGTTTTAGTTTGACTTAAACAATGAAAAACCATGTGGTCTTTGATTTATGTGCACATGGTTCAGAATTAGCGACACTGAAAAAAAGGCTGACTTTGGATTACTGTTTGCTGTCCATGTTTTTTCTGAGAGAGAAGACACCTCCTTACAGAGGACCTTGTAAGGAGAACGGACACTCATTTCTTGGGAAACAAATGGGTTTCATAATTAAACTAGAGAAAAACAGCTCTGATTCTATAGCATAGGTGTGCACCTATGTATTTTATGTTCCACATTAGCTTGAAAACACATTGTAAGTAGCTAATCTTTCACTCCTACCTCTTCTGACTTCCTACCATTTATTTTAAGCAAGAAGTGTTAGTAAGACATCCACACAACTACTGATTAGACATACATGACACCCAATACCTGCCTGCTGTGATTGAGGCCAGGAAGGAAGACAGAACGTGAGCTGCAAGAAACAGTTGCCTGAATTGCACCAAAGATTGTGCAAAGTTATTTTCCTTTAAGCAGCCAAGGTTCTTATTTAGTTTAAAATTTCATAATAAAAATATAACATCTTATTTTGTTTTATTTTTCATTTTTTGTCAAGATTCCAAATAATAAGATGATTTGCATACTGTTCATTTCATTTTCTGGGTATTACTCTCTGGGTAGCTAATGTGTGATATATTCTAAATATTTATTTTCACATTATATATACTCCTCTATTTGCTAATATTTTTGCTTTATTTTGAGTAATTCACAAATATATACTCACTTTCAAATCCCTTTGAACGGGGGTATGTTACATGTATTTACTCAAAAAAAGGTAATATTACACTAACATGTGAAAAGCGTCTTTATTTTTTCCAAAATTGTTTCATTGGAGTACTAGGGCTCATGCACACATTTTCGAGCTTTGGATCCACTGACCTTCCCTATTTCAATTCAAAACCACAGGTGAGCACAAAAGCCCTGGTGAATCAAGATTTGAGAGCCAATGATAATGCAGAAGCTGAAGACTTAGCTTCTTAAACACAATCAAGTGAGAATATATGCTGAGTTCTTATTATTCTGCATGAAAAACCACAGAACATTCCAAATTGCCAACAAAGAATTCATTTTAGTTCTACGTGATGAGGGAAGACTTCTCAGAAGAGAGGGTATTTTCTCTGACCTTTCAGAAATGGAGATAATGCCAACAGGTGACTATAGGAGTGAAGAGATGACTCTAAGCACTCTGTAGCACACACACACACACACACACACACACACACACGTACATACACACACTGTATGAGGATTCAGAGCTACATTGCTACTTTGTGGAATTCTTGATTATATTTGGAGACTATGGAAGTGGAGGAAAGGTATAGGGACATGATGTGGAGCAATGCAATAGAGTTGCAGCACCCACCAGCATGAATACCAATCACGCTGCAAATTTGTGTACCTCAAAAGAGCAAGTCAAGTGAGGCAAAAATAACTCTCCATGGGTTTGGGACAAGGAGCTGAGAATAGGACTCCAATTCAATACTGTGCAAGAAATAAATTACTACTTAATGAAGTATTAAAATGAAAAAAATCCCTAAATTTAAGATGAGCTTAGAACCCCCAAGCACAAAATGCAGACCATTATTTGCTCTGTTTACATACACGTCATCAGACATTCGCCTGAATAGTGTACTTGTTAAATTTCCAAACTCCCGCGGCTGCTCTATGTGGGCTAAGTTTTTCCCATCTCCAACTCTTGATACATACAAGTTCTCCACATCCTTCCCATGGCTAGATCTCCACCTATGCTCTGTGTGGGCTCCTGCTGTCTCATCTAATTAGACCTCCTCAACACCTTCACCCCACAATTCTGCCCCCCAGTTCTATCTCTATAAGTACAGAGAATTTCCTATGCTCTAGTTTCTTATTAAGTTGTTCCTTCCATATGCAAAGATCTTCTGCCCTGGATTTGAACTCCATAGCAGGAAGAACTCCTTCTATTTTATTCACCAGTCTACATATATTCCCTGCAGCAAGGGATAACACTTGATCTTTAAATATAAGGATATCTAAAATTGTCTCACAAGTTCTATCTTTAAGTAAGCAAGTCAGATTTTGGAAAAAAATTTCCTATGCAAAACTATGATATAAAATACCAAATAGGCTTAATATATTTCTCAATACAGTACTGAAGATATCAAATAATTCCATATTAGTACACAGAATAATATCAAACCATATTATGAATTATATATCATATGTTATATATTATATTATATACCAGGGAACAATTTGCACAGCATAAAGTTTTTAATACTTGTATTGCTTAGAACTCATACTGCTAGTAAACTAACTCCTTTCTGATATTCACTAGCTATATAAATATTTTTCCCTAAAATGTGTATCTTTATAGGAGAAAGCATAAGAACAAATATTCTGATGAAATTTCTAACCTATTTTCTCTTCTGTTCTTCCACCAAAAAATAAAACAGGTGGCAAGGTCACCTCAAGTGTAGTTTCTCACTGACCACCGAGGAACGTGTATCATCTCAAACACATGGATACCAAGAGAACAGTCAAGGTTGAAAACAGAGATAGTGCCTGTTAGTGAGCTCAGACACCTTCTTATACTGGGGAAAATAAATAGCACACACAATCTTAAAATTCGTTAAGAGTACAAGCAAATTCTCCTTCACTAACCAGTAAGACAAAAAATTTTGTTGTTCTTGTTTATAAAATAATTGCTTGTTATGTTTTTAATACTATACATGTCTTTAAGTTATATTAAATTAAGCCTTAAAAAAGAACACGTTCATTTGTTTTATAAAAATGACAAATTCCAAGCTCTTTGTGGGGAAAACCCTACTATGAAAAATAATCTACTCGATGAAATAAAGGGGACAGGCAACTTAAGTCATGATAATGTGGCGCTCTGCTCTGATAGTGATTAGAGCAAGTCCCTTGTTCCCAAAATACAAAGGGCTGTTGGGTGAGGCTGTAGGGAAAAATAAGAAAAATAAACAACTCATTTTCTTCATATCTCATACACTGGTCTGAGAATATCTATGTCTTCATATTCACCATAAACAAGTTTCTTCTCTTCCATCTCTCTAATTTTTTTTCACTTTAGAAGGTATACTCTGCCATTTCCCAGCTGTTTGTCTTTTAAACTCCAATACCACAGGCAAGTCAACTTCATTTTCTTATAGTAACAATGGACTATTGTTCGTTTAAATAGTTAATGATCATCTGTTTTATAAAAGCAAGCATTCAAACTTTTGATCACAGATCTGTCCACACACATCCACACATTAAACAGGCTTAGTGAGTGCCTCTCTCTCTCTCTCTTGTCTTTGGAGGGACTGGGCTTTTCAAGCAAACACAGCTGGGCACCGAGAATGCAGTGTGCTGGGCAAACACACACGCCCATGAACGTAAATATATTCTTCTGTCTCCTGCCAAGCCCACTTGCTTATGAAAATCAGGCAACCCCTGTTGATCTGTGAACATCCCACATGCGCCTAAAACCACTACCCTTTGCAGCTGTGTGTGGAGACAGGAAAGGGGCAGCGGAGCCTGGCTCCCTCTCCCTAGTACGCTGCCTTTGAGACCTTGACACTGCAAAAGCAGCAAAAGAAGGTCACGTTGTGCACTGGGTGTTTCTCGGACGAACCATGTTACCTGTAGGAAGGCAACTGTTCCAGTCCCTGCGTGTTCTGCCTTCTGTAATTCTCTAGGTTTTCCATTAAAATGCACACTTCAGGGACTGACGCTTGCTCCAGGCGCCTCACCCATTTGGATGTATTATGTGGGAACTCACTGCACCCCTCTTCCCATTCCTAGATGTGGCCAAGTGTCTTCAGAGCGCTCAGTGCCACCTGCTAACTAGCTTTCTGGTAGACCTCTAGTAAGTTAAGAACTAACTAGTCCTCAGCTCACACACCTCTTCTGTTCGCTTCTCTTACACCAGTCACTGCTGAAGTTAACATGGGGACCAGGTCCACAGTCCTAGCTCAGGTCTGTGGACCAAGGGGTTTGGGAGACCCGGGAGACCAAGTGACCCCTGGCACACAGAAATCTCTGGCGCCTGCATTGGGACTGGCGAGGAGCAGCCAGCAAGCTTCGAGGTATTGCGGAAAGCAAGACCCTCCCGCAGGGCCCTGGAGGGCTGCTGGGTACTGGGTGCTGGGTGCTGGGAGAGGCCACAAGTCCCCAGGGCACAACCTGATTCCTGGAACCTAGCTTGCAAAGCCTCTGACCACCGGAGCCTGCCAACTTGCCCGCTCCCCGCTGGGCTGACTTTCCGGTGGCTACAGGTTGCCGGCTCCCCGCAGAAGGCAGGCGCAGGGGCGCTCCGAGGGAGCGCGGGGCTGGGAGAGGTGGCCCGGAGAGTACGGACGCGCGAGCGGGAGGGGAGCCTGAGCGGCTTGGTCCGGGCGAGAGACGGGGCGACCGGGGCGCACCTCCCGACCGTGACCCCCACAGACCTTGGCGCCTCAACCTGCGCTTCTTGAGGCCGAAGATGCGCACTTTGGAGAAGATATCCACCAGGTTGCCGTTGCACAGCCCGCGGTTCTTGCTCGGGCTGCTCCGCCTCCTGCTGGCCGACGGCCGGTCCCAGTGCTGCTCCCGCGCCTGGCGCTTCTGGCGGATCAAGCCGCTAGCTATGGCAGCTGCCATGTCGGCCGGAGCGGGCCGGGCAGGCGAGGGCGGGCCGGAGCCTGGCCGGGGCCGGGGGCCGGGGCCGGGGCTCGGCGAAGAGACTGCAGAGGTGGGGGTGCTGGCGGGGCGTCCCGGGTGCTCAGTCCCGCCCGGGACCCATCACCCTGTCGGCGGGTGCGCCCGGGGCGCGGCGGGCCGAGCGCTGGGAGCCCGAGGTGGTGGCCGGCGCTGTCCGGCCGCGTCGGGGTCTGGAGCGGGACGGGTCCGCGCACGTCCCGGCCCTCGCAGGGGTCGCCGCCGCAATGAGCGCCGCCTTCCTGCCCTGATGCCTCTCGGGCGGGAGGTCTAGTCGGCCGCCTCCTCCTCCGGCCGGGCGCAGAGCCGGTCCCTGCCGGCGGGGTCGCGGTCCGCGGGTCTCAGCGCCGCGCTCCGGCTGCCGCCGGGCAGGTGCCGCCGCCGCCCGCTCTCGGCTTCTGCCGGTGATTGTCAAGTGCCTCGGAAATCAGCATCTGGAGAGCGCAATCTTCTCCCCTGAGATCTGTAATCAAAGCGCTGCGCTCCCACCCCGCTACACCCCCACCGCCTCCGGGGTCCCCCTCCTCGCTACCGCTTCCGAAAGTGAATAATAATAATAATAATAGGAATAACAGGAATAATAACAAAGAAGAATACAGCTAAAATGGCTTGTAGGGGGTGGGTACTGTGAGGCTGAGCCAAAGCCGGTGGACTTGAAGGAGTATCCCCATGCTTCTTCCTAGAGGAATCGCGCCTGTTCCGAGGCTGCAGCCGCTCAGCCGAGGCTTCTGGCTCTTCACGCGCCTTCTGGTCCACAGAACTCCGCTGCTGGGGAGGCCGAGGTGCTTTCTGCTCTCCTGGGCAATCCCTTCGAACCCAGGTCCCCCCACCTGGGAGCAGGCAAAGGAGGGAGGTCCGGAGGAGGGAGGCGCCTGGGCTTCTCCCCTTAGTCTACCTAAACTTACTGCTGGACTCTCCCTTCCGCCCCCAGGAAGGGTAGGTTTATCATCTCTCACAGGCAATGCGGAGCAAAAAGAGGGAAGAGGAGGGAAAGAGGTATCATGATGTGGTATGGAAAGACCCCATCCCGAATCTGCTCCAGCATTTGGAGGGGTGGCAGCCACTGGGTGGAATGGTCTCCCGCCCAGGATGATGGTGAAGAAGTCCGGACAAAAATACTGGGGAAGGGGGAGGTGTCCCAGTCGTCTAGTGACAACAGAGAGCAGGCAGACTTGGGGACACTCCAGTATGAGCTGCTGTCTCTTGGCAAGCTCTGATAGAGAGCAAAGCCACATGAACTCTGTCTGAGATTCAAATACAACGGCTGCTGCCTCCTCCCCTCGGTTTCCTGTCTGCGACCCGACACTGTTCTGTCTCAGATAACAGAAAACGTGAAGGAGCAAGAGGCAGGGAGGGAATGGAGGGCACCTGGAAGGAGAAGGCTGGGAGAGAAACGCTTCATGCTTGGGTGAATGCCGATCGAGTTTCTAGGATACACCGGAATAACAGAACCAAGTGTAGCTCTTGCTGGAGGCTTCTTACTTTATTGTTATTGTTATTGTTATTATTGTTGTTGTTGTTATCTTCTCTTTGCTTTACCCTGTTTTGCCTATCATCACTGGAAGGTAAAGAAAGAGAAATTAAAACAAACTAGACTTGTTCTCAGTCCATTGTGAAGACAGAGAAGAAAGAGATTCATTCGGTAATCCGGAGACGTGTAAAACATCTTCTCTAGTGCCTGTTGTGAAGCTGGAAAGAGGCAGCAGTCAACCCAGGCAGCCTGGGGAACCCTTCTGAACCAAAGCCCACTTCCTCTTTGTCTCAGGAATAGGCAGAAAGTGCTACAAAGACTGGCCACCGCGCAAGGAGGTGGAGTGCAGCCAGGGCTGAGCACAGGGTGGCGACACAGCTGCCCCACGCTGCCGCTGCCCCAGAGCTCCTCGTGGAGGCAGCTGCTGCTCTGCTGCTCGCCATTAGAGACTGCTTCAGGGAAGCGTTCAGTTTATGGGAGTGTGAAGGTGTGGGTCTCTCAGGAGATGGCACTGGCTTAGGACCATGGATGTGATATTAACTATTAAAGGATGTGCCCTTTGAGTTTAGTTTCTCAGCCTTGCTGTTAAATCCACAGATGATACTAAGATTCTTAAGGAAAATACGCCACTTAGTTTTCCAAGAGCTTGCAGGCCCTTGTCACCCATGAGGCAGTGAGAACACAAGGATGCCAGCTGTTTTGCTCCACCTTTGCCACGTTCTTTTCACATGCCTTTCTTCTCCATTTTTAGTGTCTGTTCATGTGCTCTTGCTGTGTCCCTGCCTAAGGAGGAAAGGCTGTCATGAGCAAGATGGACAGGTCTAATAAAATGCCTACCGAAGTATTGGTTTTGGTTCTGATTCACTGTAAAAGGTCCCACTGGGTAGGAAGAGTCATTACTTTTGCCTTCCATTATTGTAGAGAAAACATTTGGACATTTCAGAAATCCTAGATTGGAATTTTTGAATGATTTCCTGGTTAGAACAAACAAGTTTGCTTTCTTCTAGTGATTTATAAAAGAAGCAAAAGGTTAATAATAGTGACCTTTTTGTATATACCTTTTAATATATATATGTGTATATATATATATAATTTATATTGGTATTAAAGACTAATTAAGTTTTTTGATGTAACTATATTAACTTGAAGAGCGAGATGAAGCTTCTTATTTTCATTATAGGTAGGCTAATTCTTTTCTTTCCAGGCATCTTCTTACACCACAGCCATTTCCCCAGTCCCCGGGTTGGGGAGGTGGGGGAGGATGTCAGTTCTGTTTCCCTCCCCTTATCACTTAGCAGCCCTACAGGAGACTGACATTTACCACCTCGGACAGGGATCCTTCCAGCCTTCTCTCTCCAAGCAGAAGCCAGAACACTGCCAGGGGTGCTGCTGCCATCTTCCCTGGAAAGTAATTTTTCACTTCTTTTTTTTTTTGAAGAAGAGAAGGAAACGAATCCTCACCGCATCCACTAACACCTTGAAGCACAAAAGCCTTTCTGATTGCTGAGAACTAACTCCTCTTCCTTCTTTCTTGATGTGTTTGGAAGCCTGGGGCAGTGTCGGAACCAGAAACTCCTGAGTCTCAGGACATCAGTGCAGATTGTGGATTTCAGATGCCTCAAGTCGCTGCTTCTCTGTTAGGTGGCTTCTCACATTAAAGGAGCCTGGAGAGGGGGCAGCGCTAGGATAATCAAAGTCTTTTAGCTTAGTCCCTCCCTTCCTTCCCTCTCACCTCCCCAAAACGCTGTTTAGTTGTTTACAGACAGAGATAAGTGAAAGAAAACGCAAGAGAGCCATCTGCTGTCTTAAGCTGTGACAAAAGAGTGCACAGAGCTACGGTAGAAACCGACTAGGAGATGAGGAACAAAGCCGAACTACAATTGGGGGAAAAAAATGCTCACTCATCGGAAGTTCCTCAGGCTTCTTAATGTCACGTCTGATTTTATAAAGACGAAGGAATAAAGCAAGTACTGCCTAAGCAATGTAGCTGCTCAACAAGCAGTCAGGAGCTGAACTCTGAATTTGGATTCTTTTAGTTCACTTCTCCTTTCTGCGACTTCCTGGCTGAATGATGACCTCCAGAAAGTTGCTTTCATTTCCCACAGCCTGGACTTCCTCATCTTTTCAATGAAGAAAACACAATCTGTTAAGCAGTGGGGATATAAATACCCTAGTACAGTAAGTGGCCTATTCTAAGTGCTCCGAAGGCGTTGGTATCATTGCCATAATCTTCCGGACCACTCATTTCTGTGCTACACATTCTTTTTCAATTTCCATGTTTCTTGACATCAATATATACATATTTCCATATTCTTATGCCCTGGATGGATACATGATAACGTTTCAAATCACCAGAAATGTTAAGAGTTTATCTTAGGATTTGGAGAAAGAAGCCCAAGTTCAAATACTGGTCACATTTTTACTAGATTTTTTAACTTAGCCCCATGAGTCTATATCCCTAAACCCAAATCCCAATAATAAACATTTCCTACCTCTCAGAAATTATTATAAATGAAAATGAAAAATACCATTAAAACTGAAAAAAATCATACAAACATGAGTTTGTTGGAAGCTAGTCTACTACTTCATTATTCTTGAAGACCTCCTAGAGAAGTCACTGTCTTCTTGGACCTCAGACTTCATTTATATTTTTCCCTCTGCTGGGGGTATTTGTACCACCACTTCCTCACACTTCTCATTTAATATAAAGCAGTGCTAAAAACAAGATTACAATAAGCACATAGCTCAGCGGATTAAAGTGACTGCAAGCAGGCGCAGGGGCCAGGGGTTCGATCCCCAGGCCTGCTGTGCTGGCCCCACCCCCAGGTCGCCCTGAGTTGGCACCTGACACTGGGCATGGTGGTGCACGCCTATAATCCCAGTTCTTGAGAGGCTGTAAATGGGAGGATCACTACGAGTCTGATGTAGTAGTGAGACCCTGAACACCCTGTAGACCCTTCCCTAAAATACAAAAAAAAATTAAAATAAGGATAATGGAAGCCAGACTGTGTCCTTGAACAACTAGCTTATCCCCTCTGAGCCTCCACTTGTTCTTCTGTGAAACTATCATAGTAAAAGACCTTGTTATGAGAAGTGAATGACATTGCATTTGCTACTCGGCATAGTACCTGGAACACTACTGGAAATTCAATAAATACTAGCTGTTGATAACTTCGTAAATGTTTGTCACTTAGGTATTCATTTATCCAGTATCTTTACTGACTGCAAATGTCACACTGTAGAAGATAAGTCAATAGACTTTTTAAAAAATAGAAATAAATAATTTTGACTCTGTCTTCAGAAAGACATCAGTCTGTCTGACTTAGAACTCAACATAGATATCTTATGCTGAGAAATTTTGTCGCCAGGCACACCACCACCATATTCTTTAATTAATGTCAACTCTAGTGTCCCTTCTAATCACTTCAGCAATGCTGATATTTATGCTTAATGGTTGTCAATTAAAGAATAAAGTAGATTTACATCTCTACAAATATGTAGTTATTTCATATTTAACATGGCCAACACTAAGTTCTGAGTTACTAATCTTTCTTTTCTTTTTCTTTTCTTTTCTTCTTGATACCTGGTCCTGAACACAGTCCGGACTGACCTTGGGGTACCTGTGGTCCAGGCTGGCCTCACTCTTTCCTGCCTCCAGCTCCCAAGTTCTGCAATAACAGGTATGTACTGTGGCGCCTGGATTTAGCTCTTCCTTAAACTTGCTCTTGCTATTCTCGCACCCACCACTATAGTGGCACCCCCATGCTCCGTGGTTCTCAGGCCAAGACCCTGAGCCTCATGCTAATGCCGTTCTTCCCTTAGCGCCTCACACATGCTCGCGCCAGCTAATCACTCTAGTTTCAATATCTACCCAAAGCAAATTCACTGTCTCCATCTACATCACTTTCTACTGAGCACCAGCAACAGCAGCAAAAACCTAATTAATGTTTCAGTATCCCCCTTCCTCCTCTTTGCCTATCCTCACCACGGTAGCCAGGGTTGGAGGTGAAAATCAAGTTGTCCCATAAGATCCTCCACCCGCAGAGCCCCACAGTCCTCCCAGTGGATCGCTCTGCCTGGCATGATTTGTGCTTCACGTCTGCCTTTATTTATCCTCTGACATTGCTGTTTCTCTCCCTTCATTCACCACGTGCTGTTCTCCAGCCCACCTGCCATGCTCCTGTGGAAAACCCTTTCTATTTTCTGTCCCAGCTGCCTCTCATTTCTACTGTTTGCTTCTGTGGCTGCTCATAAGGCTATGGACAACAACCACCTGTAAAAACAATCAGTGTCTTCTTGTTTCCCTGCTTTATGTAGCACAGTACTCACATTTTTCAAAATGTGCATATATTTTTCTTATTTAGCTTGTTTCTTCTCTAAGGATATGAATCTATAAGAGATGGATTATTTTCAACAGACCCTGTGGCTCTGGGATGCAAAGAAAAGTAGCTGTTCAATGACTATTTGTTTATTGAAAGATTAAGTGGACAGCTAATTCCAAGTAAGAGGAACAGAAAATCTTGCTTGGCCCAGTCTGTCAAGGATGAATCACCCCATGGTGCCTGATCTCTATGAGCACTGAGACAGCTAAGATCCCATCTGGACTATGTTCAGTAGCAGCCCCATCACCATGATGATGTATGGACCATCCTTTTGCTTTTGCTCAGTGGCTTAGATTCATCCAAACATGACATGTAGTGTACTTCTAAATATCAGCAGCACATTCTGAAAGGCATAAGGTTGGTTTCTTTTGAGACAAGAATGACCTTTACAACGGGTCCTTAGAATCCACCTTCACATGCTCCTGCCCCAAGGAATATCCCGCTTTTCTTCTTAAGTCCTATTTGGCAAGGAAATATTGATAATATGTCTCTTTTCAAATTCACTACATCCAATCTATCATAGACTATAAAACCAAATGAGCATATCTTCTAGAATTATCAATAATTGTATTATTAAATATATCCTAGGGAGGTAGACTATATAAACCAAAAAATGGCATTTTGATGTAGATTTCACTATTAAGGGATTTTTTTTTTCATCTTGCCTTCTGAATTTCTATATTCTAAGTGATTCTATTGCACAGATGACCTGACTCCCAAATTGGTACACTTTGGGAAGGTTTACTTTCAAAAAGTGGACATTTCTATTCTCATTTCTTCTTCGGATAAAAAAAATCTAAAGAACCCATCTTGTACACTGATATCTACATTAAATTATTTTACTTGTTACTTCCCACAAATTGACTCTCTGCTTAGTATTCCTTCGCTTCTACCATGGCCACACCCTTACTTTCAACTTCCCAAATTCATCAAACATAAGGAACCATTCTAAAATGCACAATTATTTTGTGTACCAAGAGGAAAAAGAGAGAAGCATTTTATTAAACCATGTCATCCCATAGATTATAGTGTGCATACTAGCTTCAGACTTCTTCATGCATATATTCTTGTAGGACCAGTGAACTATGGTCTAAAGGCTGCACATAAATTTATAAATGACAGTCACTCCTTGCTAATGGTGCTATACTCTGCCTTTTGTTGTTGTTGTTTTTTTTTTTTTTTTGAGGGGGGCAGAACCGGAAATTGAACTCAGGCCCTTGTACTTGTCAGGCAAGTGCTTATTCTACTGAGTTATCTCCCCGGCCCCAGTGCTATACCCTGTCTCTCCCCTAAAGAACACATAGCTTCATATGAAACATGCTTTTAAGTGCTTCAGAGCATCCGTATGCTAAAATACCTGTTACTATAGTGATAGTGTTACAGTAGTAGTAACAGTTGTTGTTATTCCACTACAATGGAAGAAAGAGAAGGGGGAGGGGACAAATACAGAATGTTTCTGTTGATCATTTTCATAAAGTGAGTGACACCACACTGCTTTTTGTCACCTGCTTTTCCTTATGTCAATTGCTATTTTGAGATAGAGTCTCACTTTGAAGCCCAGGCTGGTCTTGAATGACCTGGTTCAGCCTCTGAAATTCTGGTATTGACTACAGGCATGCACCACCCTGCTAGGCTTCAAATTTCTTATCTGCCTTCTGAAGACAAAATATGAGAATCTAATATTATTTTGTGCTCAAATTATTATAAATTAATTTGAGTGAATTTAATCAGGTTTCAAAAGAGCAGTTGACATTTGCTTTCATCTTCTGTTTCAGAAAAATGGGCTCTGTATGAAAATGTATGAGATTATTCTAGAAACATAATTGACAATGATGTCTCTTACAGCTTTTACACATATGAAAGAACATAAAAAAATAATGTGACTATCTACTTGGGATATACTTTCAACTAGATAACTAAAATGAAATCCCTATCTATTCATTGCAGTCCAAATTCAAAGTCATATTTTTATTTTTGCTGTGGTTGTATTTTGGCCCCTATTTTGTATTCAAACAGTAGGAATGTTTAAGTGTTATTGATTTTCATGAAATACATAGTTACATTAATACTATAAGAGCCTGTTGATTAACTTCACTGAATGTATTTATTTCTTGAAGTAATAGATTTCCATCCATTTAAAAAACTGGAAAGAGTTTTATTGATGCTTAATATTTTGATTCAATAAAGAAAAAAGTGAAAACTTTTAGTAAGAAAAACTTGAGAACATTTCACTTATAGAAGCAATACCAGATTGATACTAACAGATGGTTTCACTTTACCAATCCAGTGTATTTTTATATCTGGCTAATATATTGAGGAAAATACTCTCAATGGTTTCCAGCATTCCATACTAAAGTGAATTCAAAATGTTCATAGCATTCATTTCAGAGCTTGGAATTCCTTACTCTAGATGAAAGAAAGTAAGAAGTATTTCCTTACTCTCAGTGGGAGGTAGTTATTCCATCAGCTATAACAATGCATCAGCAGATTCTAAAAGAACTGTTGAATATTTCAACAGAAATATTACTATTTCTGAATATGTTTGTAAATGTTAATTTATTATCTCAATGAATGCAAAGATTATGTTATGTGTCTATGATATAACCTTATCTATATGCAGCAAATAATTTTTACGTGATGATAGCTAGAGTTGTCACTTCGAAAGGAATTTGTGTAAATTGAAGCTAATCTCTTTGCATTTAGTACATATGTGTTAAACACATGTATAAACATGTACATCTGCATACATATGCACATACATGAAAAATATGCAACTGAATTTCTGATTGTCAAAGGTGGTTATGAACCATTAGTGATTTCCAAAGAAAAGGGGCTTGCAAATGGCCACTTCCATCCTTAGAAACCTGTCTTCACTGCCCACTTACGAATGTTCACGTTGTACCACACATAGATTAGGCACTAAAAATATGCAATAGCAAAATATAAAATAATCTGATTTTTTAAAACTGACAAATAATGGGAATAGACATGTTTTAAAACAAGATAAGATAAATTGCTAACAAGTGTACGAAAATAGGCACAACATGTCTACCATTGGGGGAATGCAAATGAAAACCAGTGACACGACATCTCATCTCAACCCAAGTGATTATCATTAAAACAGTTTTAACATGACAAATGCTAAGAAGACAGAGAAAATGAAGCTCTTGACACAGTCGGTAGGATTATAAATCTGTGTAGCCGTTATGAATATCAGTGTAGAGATTTCTTGAGAACCCCTAAAAATATAACTACCATAAGCAACTTTCTCTCTTCTGAGTACTGAAAGGAAATGAAAGCAGCACCTTGGAGAGAGGCCTGCCCTCCTACACCCATCAGAGTGCTGTTCGCAACAGTCACGATAAGGATGATGGAAAGGCCCATCAGTGGTGCACAGGTAAAGAAGATGCGGAACAGACCTAAGGAAATATCAATCAGCCATTGAGAAGAGCAAAAGTCTGTCATTTGCTGCATGATAAGTGAGATGGAAGATCCAGCTCAGTCACAAGTGACGTAATTCCGCCACAGAAAGACACATGCTTCATGCTTTCACTCATACGTGGAAGGCAGAAAAGTTGGACTCAAAAGCAAAGAGACTAGCAACCAGCATTTGAGACTGAGAAGGGCAATGGGGAGGCAAATTGATATTGAATAACAGATGTCAAACCCGGAGAGAAAGGATAAGTTACAATGTTGCACTGCACATAAGATGAATATCACTTGGAACAACTTGAAATACATTTTATGAAAAACTAGGGAAAAAGGAGATTTAAGACTCCACACATTAGGAAATTGTAATCATGTAATAAGATAAAAGTATCAATTATTTTCACATTGTTGTCACACATAGTGTACCTGTATTAAACGCTTTATAAAAATTCACAGATGTTATGTTCACTAAAAGAAGAAAAGTACATTCTTCTAGATCATGGTCAAGTGGAAATTATTGAATTAGAATTAGAAGCTATATCAGTCATAAGGTTTTTACCCTTCCTCTGTGGATCACAGGCTATGTCTTGGGTTCCTGGTTGCATTCTCACATGTACTACCAGTTTATCATCCCACTTTGCTAATGAAGACTCCAGTGATTTCCTTGGGTCCACCCAGACAATGCTGGATAATCATCCCATCTCAACCTTCTAGAAACAATCACATCTGCAAAGTACCTTTTGTAACACACATTAGCATCCTCACAGGCTGCAGGGACACAGGTGTGGACATCTTTGAGAGGCTGTTATTCAGTTCACCCCCCTGTCCCATAGCTAACACATACAGCAACAGGAGTCTGCAGAGCACCCAGCGCCTGTCACCTACTCAACCTCACTACCATGGACAGCTCTACTAATATGGACAGCTACTGGAATGTTCATTTTTAAATGTGAGTGAAGTAAATCACACATACAAGTTTAAATATAGGGGCCAGCCAGATATCTCCAGGAACTAAAGAGCCTGCTTAGGCAGGTGCAGGGACCGGGGTTCAATCCCTGGTAGGCCATGCCAGCCTTGCCCGCAAGGAGCACTGAGATGGCAACTGAGACTGGGTGTGGTGGCATATGCCATAATCCCAGCAGAGGGGAGGCTGAAAACAGGAGGATCACTATGAGTCTCATTTGCGTAGTGATACCCTATAGACCCTGTACTAAAAAATACATTTAAAAATAAGTTTAAATATACGATGGTTTCACTTATATGAAAAAGTCAATATATAAATGAAGTGTGAAATAAAAGATAGACAATAGAAAAAGAGAAAGGAAAAAGCTATTGTGATCCAGTATGGGCAGAACAGCTTGTGTAACTGTCTTCTGTGTTTTACATGGTTTTGTACTATTAGTCCAGTTGCTAATGCACATAGATGATGATTAACTTTATAAGGACTTATAAGTAAATGAACCTGATTCTGAAAAATTAAAAAGGGGTAGAAAGAAAGAAATAACAAAGAATCAAGATGCACAATGTACACATACCAATTCTCTGTAATGAATGCAGTCACGGTGTACTGCAAATGAGCACTAATACAAATTTAAAAGAACAAAACGAGGGTACTGTTTCCTACCGACACATTTTTAAAGCACCAGATGATTATTTGATGGGGTTCCTGACTGCCTCATGTCTCTCTCTGCAGTGGCTTTTTAGTTCTCACTCAGAGCGATGCATGGTCGTCTGTGGGCCCTGTCTGGTACCAGTTGCTTACCTGAATTTCCTACGACTTTAATTATGGCATCTCTCAGAAAAAAAGAGTACAGCAATTCTCAGCAATTGTGCGGCGGAGCCATCATGCTCTCCTGTGGATTGTGCGAATGCATTTTCGAAGCCCCATATAAATCCATGAAGAATTTAATTTCTTGAGTTTATAACATGGCTTTCATGAGATTTAGGGCCAGAGAATTGAGCTAAATAAAACTAAGGCTGGACATGTGCTGTTCTACAAAATGAGATTTGGGGCCCAAGGCTATCACCAAATGAAGAAAATCGATTCTGAAAGTCTTTTCTCCATTCCATTTTTATTTCTTACTTGGCTATAAGGATAGTAGATAATTTCTCTTTCCTCTTAGAGACTTAGCCTAGCTCCTTAGGTAACAATTTGCCTTAACCATCTAATCTAATATTGCCCCAAAATGAAAGGTATCATTTAAATGAAATGTTTTTAAATGAATCAAAAACATTTCCCTGATTTTTATATAGGCAGGGGAGATGGAATTTCAGTAAAAAAAAATCATTTTAGGTATAAAACCCCAGGGATTTTTTTTTATATAAACAAAATTGACTGGGTCCCAGGAGAAGCCCAGCCCCCTTGTCTTCTCTTGCTCGCTTGTGGTCTATCTCTGTCTGTCTCTGAGTCAAGACATTTGCTGCTGGGTTCCAGAGGTGAGAAGACTTGAGGGTTAGAAGAAGAATTTGGCTGTGAGGTAAAAGCAATCTACTATAGGTTTTGATAGATAGATAGATAGATAGATAGATAGATAGATAGATAGATAGATGAAACATGTGCATAATAAATATAAAGTTATGTACCCTGTATACATAAAATATTTGCATGCACCAAGACATACAAGTAAATGGATCTCTCCCAATGGACAGGGATAAGTTGTGCAAACAGCTTGTTTTCCAGAGATAACCCGTCGATGCAGTCAGCTGTGTTAAGAAGATGGCTCAGCCTCGTTCAGGGTTTGTGTCCATTTCTCCATGAAATGGGCTTAGTGATCATCTCCAGAGATTTAGTTCTAGCAGGACAGGGCTCAGAGTCTTTCTTTGTCAGGGATTTTTGACTGCAAATAATATACTGCAACACAAGACAGTTCAACACTACAGAGTTGGAATTTCAACCCTTTGAATCTGTTGTAGAGTCAGAGCAGGCACTGAAGTGTAGTCCTGACCCCCAGCTCTTCGCTGGTTTACCTGGAAGTCTACTGCGCCTTTCCCAGTGTCTGGCAGGGTCTTTCTGCCCTCCCATAGTACACCCACACCCACCAAGAGCCAGTTCTTCTGCCACTCTGAGTGTCACCCTTGGCTACTGACTTCTACCCCAGCCCACCAGCATGGGTCTCCCATCTGCAGGTGCCAGGCATGCTGGGCATGCAGCCAGTGTCTGTCCAAGGGACAGAGGCAGCAAGAAAAGAAACTCCTGATGGGCTGGATTTCAATCTCTGTGAGTCCTTCCTTGCTCTGGGGAAAACTCCCTGACTTTAGTCTCCTTCTTTCTCAGCCCAGCCAATGCTAGCAATCATCAAACAATCTAAACTCTAACCCTCTTCCCTACAAGGAGCTGCTTTTACTACAGAATGACAGAAATTCCAGAAAGTTCTTGAGTAGATCTTCTGATCAAGACCTGGATTACTGTGTGTAAGAGCAAGTTGAGACACCACAGATAAATGCTGTAGTATTTGAATAAAAGGGAATAACATACACAGAAGACAAAGAAAAACAGTTCCCTAATGCTAGCTCTCTGTTTCCTTCATAATAATAAAGCTGAAAATGAATCATATTTGGGTGCATAATTGCTAACACAATAAGTGTTTTTTTTTTCTTTTAAATTACAGAGAACTAATCAGGTTTGGGAATGTTCATACAACAAATTATTTACAACGGCTTGTGTGTATGTGTGTGGGTAGTTGTTGCTAATTTCAATAAACAGGGAAAATAACTACATTTGAATCCTGTTTTATTCTTTAATTTTAAGTATTTATGGTTATAAATTGAAATCTTCACCTACTACATTAGCTCATTGCTCCCCATCTTCAGAAGCTAAAAGTGATCTCAGAGTTGATGTCATCTAATTGTACTGTTTTATTGAATGATAAACTCATATCATGCAAGCAAATTAATTTGCTAAGGTCATACAGCTAACAGATGCAGCCCAAGGCCTGAAGCCATCTGCTGGAGCTCTACATGTTCCTGGGTCTGCCTGTCGCTCTTCCCCCTTCTCAGGTGTGGCTACACCTGGGAAGGGGAGTCACCGTGTCCTCTCCAGAACATGTCTGGGATACAAAAGCCTTCTGTACATAATGAAACTGGTGAATCAGAATTCTTCCATCTGATATATGCAAAACAGGCCTCCTTTTGCAAATATATTCATAAGAAGGTAATTTTCATGCAGGCAAATATCCCAGTTGATGTGCTCAACCTTTATTCTGTTTATCTGTTCATTAATTCACTAACCTAAGAAATGTCCTCAGCACTAACTATAAAACCCTAAACCTGTTTATCAGGTATCCATAAAAATGAATCCAACCTTCAGCAGCTCAGAGTAGACCAAGAAGAGGGCTAAATCTGGCTAAGGGTTAGCTACCCTGAAGTACAGCCCATGAGGAGCAGTGGAAATTCAGTTCTCCCTGATGTGGGTCAGGAAAGTTCTTGTGAAAACAGCCCTAAAACACGGAAGGTAGTGGGTGGATAGACTGGAGAGAACGTTGAGACTTCAGGTAACATAATGTCAAACAATAGACATCTGAGTTCTGACACAATTTCAGAAGCAGAAAATCATTCTCCGACAATTCATAGAGAGCCATGTTTTTTCATATAGAGTAGCAAATTTGCCACTGATTTACCTGGGTGATGTCATCATTCTCATGCAAACCTTTTCCCATATTCTTCTATTAATAATGACCCAGTGTCTGCAGTTAATGTACATACAAGATACAGAGGCCTGCACATAGATAGTATCTGCTGCTGTGTACATATATCTGAACATCAAAAATGAACAAAAGCAAAATATCAGTAGTATTTACCAGGAAGTGGTGTACATGTATTGTACATTCCCTGTTCTTTCAAAAGGGACAAAGCTACCTGAATAATCACAAAAAGTTGACCATTCTTTAAAAAAGGTGTTGATTTATAATAGATAGGAGGGCAGCAGGTACATACAGAATAGCTGAAGAGTAATCCACAAATATCCATTTGCTGATGAGAAAGCTTTTTGCTCTAAATTTTATAAAATCCTATTATCCATAAGCATATTCAACTTGTGTGGTGTCAAAAGCCCTGCATTAAGAATTTCTAAACATTGAAATTTTTCTCTTGTTCTTTCTGCTTTCAGAGATCGAAAATATTGCTATTCCAATAAGGTGATTCTTTAAAAAAAAAAAAAGAAAGAAAGAAAGAAAGAAAACAACAAAATAACAATAAAATGATAAAATACATTTTAACCCTGAAAAATGAAGGTTGCAATTTTTTGAGATAGCCTTTAATAGAGATTTTAAGAGATATAAGAAATATAACCCATAGGTTGAAAGTATTTACAAGGTCTGGTGTCAAACGAACAAAATTAATTTCCTGCAATAAAACAATGTTCTCTATGTAGTTATACCTTGGCTCTAAGGTAAAAATACTCCATTTTATTTCCCATGTCCCCATATTTCAGGACCAGTATTTTACCGATAAACACTCAAATGAACCTGTCACTGGACGCACAGTCTCCCTGATGTGGCCTTGGTGGATACACAGCCATTCGGCAATTTTCTTCTTAGTTCAGAAGGGAATAATCATGCACAGAATGTTCCCATCCACTCTCCTTGACTAGCTGCTACCAGCAGTGCAGTCCAATTTCATTTCCTTCATAGAAGTAAGTTATTTTACACTGTTACAGTCCTTGCACTTGCATTGTAGACTAACACACACACACACACACACACACACACACACACCAATATTGCTACACTTTGAGGGTCTTTCAAGGGAAATGAAACTAACTGCTTCCACCTACAGTTCTCAAGACTAATTTGTTAAGTCATATTTACTCTTTAGCTTAATATTTCAATAGGAAAGGAGCTTATAACCCTCTAGTCCTGCTTTGACCTGACAATGCTGTGAGGCGCGGCTCGCTTTCCGCTTGAACACTCCAGTGATTCAGCACCCAGCAGACTAAGCGCATCTCCGTTTTCAGATGACTTGAATTTTAGAATTCTCTCCCCAGAATTAGGCCTAAAGCTGGATTTTCTAGAATGCTCAGCCATTTCTCACTTCGCAAGGACCATGGGAAAAAATGCTTCTCTTTATTCCCTCATTAAATGTTTTGACACAAACACATCTTTTTATTTGTGTCTGGCCCTGTCGTTTTAGAGCATATCAGTGATATTGATCCATCCACGAGAGTTACTGTCAGTGTCACCCAGTGTCACTTTGCACATTGGCTCTGCCTGTCTCTGGCATGCTGATGAGTTCTTTCAGTCTTGCTTTCTTGGTTCTTCCATGTTCCTAACTTGTCCTGTCTTTACATCCACCCTCAAATGGTCTCCTACCGTGTCTGCACACCAACTGGGCCTCTCGGTAGATTCACCGGCAACGTAGTTAACAGTTTGCAGGAACATTCTTTGGCACTTCAGAACACACAGTTAGATGTTCTCTTAGGTCATGAACACTAAAACACCAGCATTAGGATTAAACTACCCTGGCTCAACAACAGCTTTTCCTCTCTCTTTCCTGCTCTTCCACATTTGAAACAGAACGGAAAGTTTCAGCTTCACTGACTCAGCAAGTTTGCTTTCACTTCTGCCCACACAGTATCCCCTCAGAGCCTAGCAGCGCCATGGGGGGGGGGACAATAGGAGTAATTCAGGGAGTAGCTGGGACATAGTTTTCAGAGACTGGTGTTTTCTGTGCAAACTAGATGGGCCTGATGACCACAAAAACCATCGTGTCAGAAATGCCCATCAGAGCAATGAGCAGGATGAGGCTTTCAGCACCGCCACACCTTTGCAAAGCAGTGCAGAGTGACGGAGAAGCTCTACTGTATCACCTTGCACGGCTCCCATCTCTGCATCTCTCGGTCTTCTTCACGTGAACATTAGCTTATTGCCAGATCTAGTGCTGCCCCATATATGTTCTTAGACTCACAGCGGAAACAGTTTAGAAGAATCTCTAGCAGGTGGGTGGTGGGTACCTGGGGTAAGAATTTTCTCTGAATTCTCTGTAAGATCAAATTCTGGTATTAAGAACTTACATTAAATGATCTAACATTCCACTGAAGAGCACATCTTTTCAAAGATTTTGTGGGACTGTAGCTCTCTCATATTCTATCCTGTAATCTTGCACTGCAATTTTCCTCTCAGTATATGGAATGCAAAGTTCTTAAATAGAAGACAACCTGGCTCTTATTTACAGCCCATTGCAAAAGGGATGCTGCACTTTTCATTGTATCCTAAATAACAAAAACACGGAAATTGATGGTGTCATTACAGAATTCCATGAGGTAGTGCTTGTAAACTTGGAAGCAAGCATAAGCATGGCCAAAATGAGTGAGACTAGAGGCAAATTTTCCAAAACGAGGTTGTCAATCTATTGCCTCTACCACTTTTGCTACTGCTTCCCTTTTTAATTCTCTACAGTGAGTGGAATTTTAAAAATAAATGCAGCTAGCAAGGGGCAAATCTAGTGGTAGGAAGTAGGATTAAAGTTATAGGCCAAGAATTTTTTTTTCTTATCTCAGTACTTAAAGAAGAGACAAATTTAGAAGGAAGAGAAAGCTCCAATCAAATGATTTTGAGCTCAGATTTGATGAGGTGAGGACAGAAATGGAAGTGAAAAAGAAACCAACAGATCATAAGTAGTAGCATCTGCAAAACTTTATTTTTCTCTAAATTCCATTTATTCCTTTAAGTTTTTCTTATAATTTAGACATATTGTTTTAACATGTCTATATTTCTCTTCTTTTTGTGGTATTGGAATGACTAAGTTATTGCTAGTAATATCAGTATTGTTCTATCTAGTTATTCTGCTATCATTTAAAACCTGAGTTATTTTACACCCTTAAATAAGTCCAAGCAAGTACATTTGAACTAACCAAACTTACTGTTGCTTGTTTAGCCCAGCCAGTTCATACGTACACTTAGAGTCAAACTCATGCTGTGCGGCGGACTTCCACTGTCTTGCTGTTCATAGAACAATGCTTGGATAGTAATAATAAAAAAGGAATCTCCAGTGCCTGATTTTCACATTGTTCATTTTGAACATGTTCACAGAATGATGTTGAATTTTCTACTTCATGACTCAAATTTCATATATTCTAAACATTATAACCAATTTAAGTAATAAAATAATAGCCTTATATGCAGAAATATATATATATATATATGTATTTATACATGGTGTAACACAATATGTGCATATGGAGTGACACATGTATATAGCCATAGCTGCATAAGTTTTTTGATCAATGGTGGACTTCATGTAAGGTGCCAGTCTCATAAGTGGGGACTGCATGGGGCTGAAGAATTCCTAATGACTAATTATGTGGCAGTTCTCGAGACCCTGGTGGCAGCATCCCACATCTCATGCTGACCACATGTCTTGACTGTGTATGTGGAGTGGCTCATCTATCTGTCTAGACTTCTGCATGGACGTACTACACATAGTAACACATGATGAAATCACCTAGCAACACATTGCTCCGAATTTAACCCCTTCAGGGATGTGGACACACGCGCATGCGCACACACGCGCACACACACACACGCACACACACACACGCACACACACACCACACTTCAGAGAAAGAAACAAATTTTATTTGCTATTTATTTGTTTATTTATTTATCTATTTGGTACAGGTTCTCGCGAGGTGGCTCAGACTCATGCCCAGTTTCAGCGGCTGGCTTGGCGAGGGGCCAGCACAGCATATAGTACCAGCGATAGAGCCCAGGTCCTTGTGCTTGCCAGGCAGATGCTTAGACCACTGACCTACCTGACTGGCCCAAGAAACAAATTTTAATTTCACAATTTATCTTATAACTGTTGGCAGATTGTGATCATATAAACTTTCACAGGTGACATGGTTGAAATTTCAGGTGGTGATTTTCCCAGTAACAGAGAAATAATGGAAAGGTAAATAAATTTTATGCTCTTCCTAGTGTCAAAAATAATTAGAGGGCCAGGGAGATGGCTCAGTAGGATAAGCGCTTCCCTGGCAAGCACAAGAGTCTGAGTTCCATCCCCGGTTCCACTAAACAAAAAAATAAATAAATAATAATAATAATAATTGGATTTATCACCAAGGCAAGAGGTAGACTGGGAATAAGCAAGAGATGCACAGGATGAGGGGCCTGTGATTTGGCAAATAAATGTGGTTGTTGCAACCCTGGAAAGCAATCTGAGAGCTGCGTGGCAGCTGGGTGTGCCAAACACAATGGCAGGAAGCATCCCGATGTGCACCAGTATGAGAACGGAGAACGGTGCGTGCTGACGCACACCTGCAGTCTCGCGCTCCGGGCTACCGAGGCAGGAGGAGCGCACGTCAGTGCCTCACCTGGCGAAGTTTGTCTCACAATAAAAGTTTTAAAAAGAGCTGGGGACGTAGCTCAGTGTGAAGGACATGAGTTCATTCTCTGGTACTGAATAAAAAAGAAAGAAGAGTGGACAAACTGTGGCATACATTTAAGCATTTAGTATTCATGCATTTTGTAATGTATGTCCAAAAATTTCTAGTATACTCAATAACAAGGTTAACTTCACAAAACATTGTGCCAAGCAGTTAAGAAGCCGGAGAGAAAAGCGCAATCATGATTGCAGTGTGAAATTGAATCTGATAGACAAAGACAGAAAAAAAAATGTCCCTGAAGCAAAGAGATTGATGAGGAAGTACCAAGAAGAAAGTCTCTAGGGTGTTGGAGTATGCTTTCTCTCCTGATCTGGGTAGTGGTTACAGGAAAAACACATTTGCCATTGTCCATTCAGCTGCACATTACATTATTGGTGTTTTTGGTTTATAACACCTCAATAAAATCCTATTCAGAAAATATAGCAATAACAAGATCTTCACTGATCACTAAATCGAAAGTGCTGACTCACAGGAGCTACTCTGTGCGTAGCTGCCACACAAAAGAGATTCTCTGAAATTCTCTGCGGTCTACACTGAACACCACTACTGACCATAGTCTGGACCAATGCAGAGGGAGTACGGCTGTAGCTTAAAAAAACAAAACAAAACAAACTTATTGTGATCAGAAGGGTTACCATGCGATCCACCTTCTTACAAGGTTTTCAAGTGGATAATAGAGCACTGTTATCTATATACACAGTGGTGCCCTGCAGACTTAACGAACCTACTTATTTGTATTAAATTATTTTAAGATTGCAGAGACATAAAGGGAGGTTACAGAGCTATCGGTACAGTACACTGAAATCAAAGAAAGAAAGAACAATTATTCCCAAGAACATATTTAGATAAAATCTTTCATGCTGAAGCAGAAATGATGGGTGCCAGGGATATAGCTCAGCTGAGTAAGTGCCTGCCTGGCAAGCACAAGGACCTGAGTTCGATCCCTGGTACTGTATAGTGTGCCAGCTCTGCCCCAGGCTCTCTGTGCTGGCCCCTGAAATGGGCGTGGTGCCCCACATCTGTAATCCCTGTGCTTGGAGGCTGAAACAAGATGATCGTTATGTGTTCTAGCTGCATGGTGAGGCCCTGTATCAAATGCATAAATAAAAGAATTAAAATAATGAAGTTGAGATGATAAAAGGAAGCTCATCCCTTATTAAAATTGGGCTGAGGTGAATGATGAGTGAACTGAAGAGAAATCCAGCATTTTTTCTACTACATCAGGGCCATGGTCGCAGGGCTGGGTCCTCTCTTGTGGTTCTAGCCTCCGGGATGTAGTGTCCACTCATCAGGCAAGGATGGCGCCTCACACTGCACCAAGGACTGTCTGGGCTCTCCTTGGTCCTGGTTCTCAAACTGTCCCCAACCGCAGTTCTAGTACCCATACCCTCCCAAAACTGAACTCCCCAGACACTCAGTCTGTGCAGCAAAATGTCTCTCTTGTCCTCATGAGTCTGCTAAGTCCTCACCTAGTTAATGTGGCCCATCAGTCTGCAAATGCACGACCATTTCCTGCTCAGATTGAGAGGTTTTCATTTTAATGTGAGACTTTTAAACATCCTCAGTAGTCTCAGAAGAATGAGCCATCAGTGGTCTTGGGCAGGCCAATGAGGGCGGGCATCGCTAGTCTTTCCTTGACCTTATTCACAAAAAGCTAACATTTACTGGGTGTCAGGCTCTGCGAAAGCCTTGGACAAATATTATCTCACTTGATCCTTGAGAACAACATATGTGGGAGAAGTTCGCCCTTCCATTCCCCAGATGAGCAAAGTGAACGGACAACCGGATTATGATGTTTACAGTCATCTAAGACCAGATCAAAATTGTTTACTAATGCCCAGCTCATGAAATATTTGGAAATGTATGTGGTAAAGGAACAAAGACCCTTCACAGTAGATTAAGCAGTCATTTACTGAGAAGAGTTGAGTGCTGGGGTTTGCTGTGCTGCTATCATCTCCAGGAACCCTGAAGTCCACACGTTTGCCCTCCATTGCTGACTCAGAGTCCCACGAATCTCAGAACAAAATGCAGGGTGCTGATCTCCAGCACCAGCCTTACCACCACGAGAGGCAGATGATGGCAGATGGCGAGATGAGTGCACGTCAGGGATAGCTCCGCAGCGTGTGGGACCCTAGATGGAAATATTTTAAAGTGTCTGACACGAAAGATCCAGGATGCATGGTTGCCCCAACCAGTTGGCCCAGAAGCCCCGTATTTGAGGCTCAGCAACCCTAAGTCTTGCTCTCTTGTTCTGTTCCTCCTGGTTTTCAGAGCAAAGCAAGTCGGGCTGTTGACACCACTATCACCTCTTGTGCTCTACTGCACACAGGCCGTAGGTCTCAATAATTTGGGTTGGGAAAGTGAAAGATTCAATGAATTTAATGCATTTAAAGTCACAAGAGTCATTCAGTAAAGTCATTCACTTTACCCTCATGATATTGTTTGTAAATATATAGTCTTTATCTAGATAGAAAAATAAAGGAGCACGTAGGAGCTCAAGCTCGCTCCCTAGGGGGAGGGGGGGAGGGTGTCTGAACCGCCAACGGCAGGAAAAAGCTTGTGTGTCACGCATGTCTGTGAAAATGTGCATGGATTCCCCTTGCTAAAAAGCATGGCACTAGGATTCGTCACAGCAGCCACAGTCTTGAAAGACATTTGAGAAAAATTAAGTTCATGGACACCAGGGATGAAACCCTCTCTTTACATTTGTGACCCGCTTGGATTAAAGGAACTGACTGAAAGCGATGAGTGCATTAGAATAACTCCTGCCTGTTCGTACTGACAGACAAGCTATTTATGATGGGCTGAATTATAGCCTCACTTTCACCGAGGTTAGGCAGAAGACCTGCCATTCCTCCCTCAAAATGTGCCTCTATTCGGAAACCGAGTTATTCGGTTAAAAGGAGGCCGATGGAATGGGTCCTAATCTATTCTGAGCAGTGCTGTGTTGAAGGATTCTGGCCATGCAGAGGCCACAGAACTGCATTCACAGAGAGAAGACAACATGAAGACACAGGGCAGAGGTGAGTAGCCATAGGCGAGAGAGAGAACCAGGAGAAACCGTCCATGAAGATGCCTTCGCGCCAGCCTTCCAGCTCCCGCCACTGTGAGGACATTCATTTCTGTTGCTGAAGATACCATGTGGGATTGTGCTAGGGCAGCGCTAGAAAGCGAATGCATGATTTGAACTTGAACTCACCCTTTGCTAAAAAAAGCAATCTGAACTAAAGAAATCTGCTTTCCGATTTGTGACAGGGGCACAGACAGGTGCGACTGAGGCTGGGTCCTTAAAGCGTGTGGCCAAACATGGATATAAAAGAGCCAATTTGTGACTTCACAGTCTGGCCTTGCAGACAGCATATGATGCAGTGCCAGCCCCCAACTGCTGCGGGCAGAGCCCACAGTCTGCCATGCGCTTATCAAGCAGCAGAGAACTCGCTGGCCCAGAGAGACAGTCGTTGTGTGTGTTTACCGGGGATGACTTCTCTGTTTCAAGCACTATTAACGATGATGAACATCTGGTGAAAAATATTTCCATGAAATTAATGTTTACAATTATCTCCTTGCTTTTATCTCTGGGGTTCATATTAGAGATGAACACTGAAAGAGCAGGCATTTAATTTCTAGTGTAAATTGCTGCGAAAATATTGCCACACTCTCTGTTTCAATAAAATCAAGGACAAAGAGAAAAATTTATTTGTAGAAAAGCATATCTATTTTTAATCAGTTAAAAAGAGTGATAGAATTTATTTCCTTTTAAGTTGCCTCCTTTGGAATCACAAATCTGTCTTCTTCAAGTCTCATTGTGATATTTAGCCTGAATATCGAGTATGTCTCTCTTCCTCATTGTATTTCACTTAATCTTCAGTCTTTAAATTAAGAAATGCATCAAACAGTATCTCCCATAAGATTCTTAAATATTTTTCAGAAATTAATGGGACATAAACAATAAGATGTATCCTTTTGATACATTTTATTTTGAAATATCTTTGCCAAGGAGTAATGGTACTCCCTTAAGCGTAGTTTCATTCACCTGGAGACATTTGGCAATGCTTTAAGTTATTTCAACTGGGGGGTGGAGTGGCAGGTGCTACTGGTCTCTGGCAGGTAAAGGCTGGAGAAGATGCCAAAGCCCTCATTACACAGCACAGCCTTTCCTATAATGAGAAATGAACCAGCTCAAAATGTCTGCAGCCCCAGAGTTGTGTAGTCCTCCCACCCACTTGGGTAGCAGAATTGCAACATTACAATGACCTGCAAGACCCTGGTTATGCACTGAATGAAAGAATGAAGCCTGATAAGCTTCAGGTTCTTTACTGATCTCTAACTTTTCCTATGCTAAAATTCTGTGCACTTCAAAGGTACACGAGCTTTGGCTTCTCTCTCTCTTTGCTCTCTCTCTCTCTCTCTCTCTCTCTCTCTCTCTCTCTCTCTCTCTCTCTCTCTCTCTC
>NDGN011518602.1:1384-11887 GCA_002564285.1 Tympanoctomys barrerae | reverse complement strand
TAACCACAAGGTATAAAAAGTAATGCCATATTAATATGCTAAGCTATAAAAGGCTCAAGTCAACAAATTATCAGTTCTGCTGATAACCCACTACTATTATGGAATATTGGACTATTTTGAGTTATTTTGCTGAATTCAAGTACCTACAATATTTGAACTGACATCAGGTATGAAAAGGACCTTTAAAAACTTCTCCTAATACAGCTTCCCTAACAGCAATGGGACACCCATCTCTGACAAAACAAAACAAGATATAAATAAAGGACCATTTTGTAGTGAAAAATAATATATATCTATATACAAAACAGGATAGATATATAGCTACTTTCTCTTAGTTCAATGAGCAGAAATATTTGTATGAATATTGTTTACACAAGATATCATGTCTGCATCTTGTCCTGTGAATAACCATTAGGAAGATAACAATAGGCAACATATTAATTATTGCAACTGTCCTACTAACCTGTTTTTGAAACTGTTTCATTACTATTTTATTTTCTCATAAAAAATTAAAAAATAGTGAAAAGTAAACAAAAGTCTCTTGATTTTGAAACCCTTCATTTCATTTCATTTGAAATCCAGAGGAAGATGGAAAACTCCACACTTTCATAATACACGACTGCACTGGGATCCATCTGCCACTAGACATCACATGGAAAATGCCACATGCATTTGCAATGACTTAGACCTAAAGTATTTTCCAGAATAGGAGATAAAACATGGTTGTCCAAAATGATGAACCAGCTGACACTGTGACATCTGATGAAAAATAGGGAAATTCATGTGCCTGGCCTTGTTTCAGGGTCAGCAGCAGAGACCACTGGGACATCAGGCTATCTATACCCACATGGGTAGATGTTTCCAGCTCTCTTGCAACATGCTCTAAAATCATTTACTTCTTAAATCAAATGGTGGTGTTTTGGTTTGGATCTAAATGGCCCCTAAAGCCTCATGTAGTGTTAGATGGGCCTATTTCAGAGATGGCTAAATGTAGAGATTGAGATTTATTCATACTGCAATGCCTAATCTTAGCAAGGTAAAAGGGCCAAAAAGAACCTTGTTTCTCCTTTGCTGCTCTTGTTGCTTCTGTGTCTTCTGTCATCACAAATTTTGGTTTCCTCCATGTCACCGTGCGTTGGAGCCAGCTGCCTATGGAATTAAATCTTACAAACTGTGAGCTAAATAAACTTTCCTTCTTTGATTTTGTGTGTTGGATATTTTGTTTCAGCAATGAGAGAAAAGCAACTAAGACAAGTGGCTATAGAAAAACATAGAGTAAGTCAGTATGAAAAAAAACTAAACAAAATATAAGGACATTCAGAAAAATTAACAACAAGACCACTGTTCTGAAAGGATAGTTGTTAAAAAAAAAGAAATGATAGTTGCTAATAGTTGGATATTTCCCTCTTCTATGTAGGCAACTTTAGAGAATTTTGTTCTGAATTTTTAATCAGCTGTCAAAAGCATTGACATGTCACTGCCACACTCACAAGAACTGTGTTCAAGGCTGAATCTGACTATCCTGGAATGTGTCATGTATTTACACTTTTCTGAGCTGCGCATCTATGTTGATCTGGTTTTTCTGGGACACACATGGTGTAAAATAGTGTTTCTGTGTATATATTCCTCTCTGCCTGGGAGGTGATTTGGAGGGTGGTGTGGAGTCACAGGAAGTGTGTACTTTTGGGGTTCAATGGTCTCAACTGGAATCTCAGTCCCAAATTTAGAGCTGGATGACTTTGTTAATTAGTAAGCCTTTCCTGTGCTTTTTAGTAATTGGATAACAATTGTGTGGAAATCTATAAGACTCTGGGATGGACATGGGAAAGACATAGCTGTTCTACCACGTACACATTGTACATAACAATAGTCACTGCTGCTGCTGAAATTAGAATTCTCATTGTTATTGCTTAGATCTAGAATGTCCATGAAAAGCTTCCTGTGATCAGAGCTTGGGCTCTTGGAAGGCAACTGAATCAAAGGGATGTTATACTCAGCAGTGGATTAGATGATGTCAGAGGCAACTGTACTGTGAGGAGGTGGGGTCTGGTTGGGAGGGGAGCACTGGAGGCATGGCCTGGACAGATGTCTCTCCTTTCCTAGCTCCTTCCAGTTTGATTCTTGACCACCACCACACAGCAGCTTTCTTCTGTGGCCCTCATTCACCATGCAGTTTTAGCCTTGGAGCCAGCCAACCAGGGACTTAAATTTCTGAAACTGTGAGACAACACAAACCTCTCTTCTTTAGAATAGTGCATGTTGGATATTTTTTCACAATGATGATAAAAGCGACTCAGATACTTTCAATATGACCTTTTGCTTAGAGTTATGTTGAGGGGCTGATAGGCTGACCCAGATTCTGAAGGCTTTGTGTTTGCCTTCTAATTGGCTTTTGGTAGAATGTCTAACATGGGATCCTTTCTAAAAACAAAGCAAGACAAATTGCTAATTTTCTTAATGTTCTTCTCTGCTTTTCTGCCCTTACTGTTCCCACCCCTCCCAGTGTCAGTGCTGGTCAAGGTCAAAGCTAGCCTGTTTCCCTCAGAAGGGTCACTTCTAACTGTAGAGCCATAGTTGTATAACACCAATTGTCTTTACACCACCTGAGACCTTTGGGTTCATAAGCAACGTGAAGCGGTGTCGTGGCCTGGCAGGGTCCACTGTCTGGGAGCACGTCCAATCACCTTCTTCTCCCACCTTCCAACTTAGCAGGTACCTCATTCCTCCCTGTGACAAGGTAGGATAGGCATGAAGTCGTGTTCTGGACACCCAACAGAAAGGAAGTTTCTCTCTTGTTGCTGGAAAAGCTGTGTGCTCTGGGGTCAGAGACAAAGCAGAACAAAATGCCATGTCTTCCCTTCTGCCTCAGCAGAACTACTGCCCATGGCTTGTGTTCCATGCTTTTTTTGGCCAGTACCTCTGTGCTCCTCCCTTGTCACACATACACTCTGCTTCTGAATTAAAAACCACTTCAGGATATGTCCACTCAACTATGCTTAATTTGAGGGCCATAATGATAGTGTCTAATTTTGACATTTTGTCACATATTTTAGATTTACCCAGAGTGATTCTTCTTATTTAATATTATCATGTTTGTCTTAGTTACTGTTAACTAGTTTCTGGGACAAATACCCAACACTCAAAATGAAGGAAGGTAAGGTTTACTTAGCTCACAGTTACTGGAGGGTTCAGTCCATATTCTGCTGGCTCCAGGCCAAACATCGGCAGCTCATGGGTCACAAAACAATGAATAGCAGAGGAGGAGCAGCAGCTGCAGTGTCCATCCGCCTCTCTCTTCCTTCTATGCTGACTGCAAAGACCTGTGAGTGTAGCTCCTCCAAAGTGGTGCTGCTGCGAAGATCATGCTCCTCTGAAGACTGGGACTTCTCCACGGAAGCAGGCAGGGCAGCTTCCTGCCTTTCTCAATCCCTGGGCCCTGCCCACCTGCAGGGCGAGACTCCCAGGCTGAGAACTGCCTGAGCTGATTCCACCACGTTGACACACTGCATCAATGAACACAGTGTTATTATTTCATTTCTTCTAATCATTAGGACTATTTCTTGTTTAAAAATCTTATGGAGTTTTGGCATTGGTTAGTATTAGTAGATTTATCTTGAGGCAGCACCTGGATGTGAATAGAAGCCCAGTGTTAGTTGCACCACTTGCACTGCAATTCCCAGCCTGCCACTTGTGCATGGGAATGGGGGAAACTCACCTTTAAATGGAGATAGGAAGGGCACTGGCTTCGAAGGTTGTCATATATGTTATGCATTTGGGCTCTTCTGAGAAACCTTTGACCACCAAAAGATGGCAACAATGTTTTTCTGTTTCCTTCCAGAAGTTAAAAAAAACTGCTTTTAATTTTTTAAATCTACAAAATATTTTAGGATAATTTTGGTATACTGTCATTTTTTCATCACTACCTGGGGAAAATGTGTTCCTTTCTCCACTGAATTGTCTTGGCATCTTTGTCAACAATTGATTAAAGAATTTATGCAGGGCTCTGTCTCTAGGCTCTGTATCAGTTCTGTTGAGCTTTATATTTCTGTTGTGCTGCCAGTACCACACTGTCTTGAGTTTTGTAGCTTCATCATAAGTGTGGAAGTTGCACTGTCAGGGTGGTAGTCTGGAGGTTGCTCCCTGTAGGGCACCAGTGACCAGGAGTGCATCCCCCAGCATCTCACCCAGAGGGGTCTGAAGCCTTCCTTGTGTTCAGGATGAGCAGGCCTGCCACAGGCTGCTTCCTGCTCAAAGCCATTTTTTATTCTTGCCAGATTTCAGCTTTTCCTGTATCACTTTTGGTTATTATTATGTATTTTTATTTTATTTTATTTTTTGTATTTTATTTATTATTTTTTTAGGGAAAGGTCTACAGGGTTCAGGGTCTCATTACTAGATCAGACTCAGAGTGATCTGCCTGTTTTCAGCCTCCCAAGAGCTGGGATTACAGGCACGTGCCAACACACCCAGGTGCTATTGCCATCTCAGTGTGCCTTGGGGGTGGGGCCAGCAAGACAGGCCTGGGGATTGAATGCCTCGCTCCTGCTATTATATATTTTCATACAGTTCAATAATTTGTCTCTCAACCTGATGTATCACATTAACTTATGGAATATTGTTTAAAATGTGCTCTTGCTATCATCTTACCATCTACAAAACATGTAGGATTTTGTGTTTTAGTCTTGGTATTTTTGATGTATGTCTTCTTTTTTTATTATGTAGATTCTTCAATTTCGATTCATTTGTTCAAAGATCCAACTTTACTTTTATTCCATTTTTTATTCCACTGAGTTTTCTTATTGTTTTCATACCCTTAACATTTTCTTTCATATCTTTAGGTTCATTCTTTTCTTGTCAAACAAGGTAGGAAGTTACACTATTAATTTTTTTTTCTCATACTGACACTTAAGTTTCTAAAGTTTCTTCTAAGTATTTTCTTCGCTGCCTCTTTAAATTTTTATATATTGCCTTTTAATTTCTGTTATGGTTTGTGTCTAGATGTGCCTTCAAAGCCTTATATAATCATGGGGTAGACTTCTAGAGGTTGGGATTAATGTATGATCCAATGCTGGGATTATGGGTGAGAGTGCTACACTTGACCTGGGGCAGATAGTCTGAATGCAATGTAAGAAAGGGAAAATGATTTGCTGTCTGCCACTTCTCCTTTTTGCTCTTGGTGTTTTTCTGTTTTCTACCACCATGAACCACTGCCTTCTGCCATCTGCCACTGTGCGTTGAAACCAGCTGATTATTGATTGAAACTTCCACAAGCTATGAGCTAAACAAACCTTTCCTTCCTTGATTTGAGGTGTCAGGTATTTTGTCCAAACAATGAGACAAAAGTAACTGAGACAATTTCTATTCAGTTTAAAGATGTTTTTATCAATTACCTTGTAGTTTCTTCCTTTATTCATGAATTATTTTGAATAGAGTTGGTTAATTTTGAGATATGTGGACTGTAATGTTTTCTTGTAGATATCTTGGTTTAACTCACTTGTCATCAGTATTTAGTATGAGATTTTAATCTTTTGATGTTGACAAAATCTTGTTTTTGGAACTAGGTATGTCATCATTTTAGTGCTGATTCCATCTGTATGACACATGGAAAAATGCTTTGTTGTCATTCAAATGGGGCTCTGCAAATATTTATAGCTTAAGGTGCTTGCTAGTATCAATATCAAATCTTCTATATTTTACTCAGTGTTTATATTCTCTACCAGTTAGAGAAAATGTGTTGAAATCTCTGGTTTCAACTGAATTTATTTCTATCTATAGTTCTCTCTCAGTTATGATAGAGGTATTTGAGGCATTGTGATTATAATTTGTAAGTTTTTTAGTAGTGCATGTTTGCAGCACATGCATTCCTGGTGTGGAGTTGGTGCACAACATGACACATTTTAATTTCTTTTTCCACCTCTTCTCCCTTCCCCTCCCCCCATCTAACAATCTACTTTCCAATTGAACATGATCTATCTCTCTACTTCCTATTCTAATTTTCATTGTGATCTTCATTTGTAAGTTGGCTTTCTCATAGAAGAGAAACCTTGTGGTGTTTAAGCTCATGTGTCTGCTTTATTTCACTTAGCATTATGGTCTCAAGGTGCCTCCATTTTCTTACAAAGGACTTCAATTTATTTTTATTGTGTTTTTTTTGCTAGGATTATGTTAAATCACAGCAATTTTAGAAGTACTGGATGTCAATTTTCACTATTTGCTTCTATCTCCCCAGAAATGGGATAACTTTCCATTTTCTGATGTCTTGTTCAATTTCTCTTTTCAGAGTACTGCAGTTTTTGTCATAGAGGTCTTTCCCAAATAAATTGCCTAATGGTGTAACTTAAGGTCCCATCAAAATAAGAAAACTTCAAATGCAAAGCTAGTGCAAGATAGGAAATTACAAGCTGCAAAACAAAAAGCAATGAAATTGAGACAAAAATGTACAAAAAACCAATTGAAACATTTGTTTTTTTTCAAATAATAAACAAAATAAACAAACTTTTAGCTAATCTATCTAGAAAAATAAGAGAAAAGACCCCAAATCAGTGCAATTAGAAACGAGAAGAATGAAATGAAGACAGAAACTGCTGAAATCAAGAAAGATTATTAATTACTTCTTAAACCTATGTACCAATGCATAAGAGATTCTAAAGAAAGACATAGATTCTGAGCTGCATAGGAATTATCAAAACTGAACCAACAAGATTTAAAAACTCAGAATAATTCACAATAGGCAATTTATTTGGAACAGTAATAAAACAGAAATCTGAGCAACTGAGGAAAGCTCAGGTCTGGATGGATTTAATTCTGAATTATATAAAAATTTCAGGGAGATTTAACACTAATATTCCTTAATGTTTTTAATGAAATTGAAAGTGAAGGGATGCTCCCAAAGTAATTCCTGTAATCCACCTCTACCCTGATTCCAATATCAAACAAAGATTCAACCAAAAAAGAGAGTGGTAGACAAATCTCTCTCTTTTTTGGTCCTAAAAGAATTACTTAATTGAAGTTATATATAGGGAGGCAAAGTAAAAGATAAATTAAGGAAAGAATATTTAGAATGTTTGAAAGGATTTAGAGCAGGACACTTCAAAAATACTTGTGAGAAATAAAATTCTTAAATTATAAGTAGAAATATAGCTAATCTCCTTAATGAATATAGGTACAAAAATTCTTTTCTGGATACTAATATAAAGAATGCAACAAGTCATCCAAAAGGAGATGCATAAGGAGCAATTCAGCTTCATCCAAGGATACCAGGATGGTTCAGCATACACAAATCAATAAATATAGTATATCACATCAACATAAGCAAGGAATCAAGCCCCAGTTCTGAAAAAAAAGAAAAAAAACATAAGCAAGGAATAAAATCATATGATCATCTTTGATAAAATCTAACATAATTTCATGATAAAAAATAAAATGGAAGAAAATAGGTACAGAAGGACATTTTCCCAATCTCTTAAAAGCCATTTATGATAAACGTACTACCAATATCACACTAGATGGAGAAAAACTTTACTTCTAAAATCAGGAACAGGGCAAGGATGTCCAGTATCACCACTCTTGTTCTGTATAGTACTCAAAACATTATCAAGCGTCATTAGGCAAGAGTAGGAATAAAAGAGGTATGTAAAGGAAAAGAAGACAACAAATTAGCATTGTTTGCAGTTGACATGATCCGCTATATAGATCCAAAATATCCACCAGATACCTCTTAAAATTAATAACCAAATTCAGTAATATAGCAGAAAACAGAGTCACACAAAACTCAATAACATTCCTATGCACTAATAATAGGCCCACTAAGAAAAAAAATTAGGCAATAAGTATCATCTACAGTAGGGCCAGAAAAATTAAATTCCTAAGAATTTATTTCTCTCAGGAGGTGAAGAACCGCTATGATAAAATTACCTGTCATAATGTTTGTTGCTTCTTGATGTATGTCTGTGATACTTTTCTTTCATTGCTGGGACAAAATACTTGACACCCAAAATTAAGGAAGGAAAGATTTATTTAGCTCACAGTTAGTGGAAGTTTCAGTCCATACTTAAGTCCACCCAAGATAGGGTGGAATGTGGCAGGAGGCAGCAGTTCATTGTGGTAGAAAACAGCAAAACAGCAAGAACGAAAATGAAGGAGCAGTGGGAGCAGGGGCAGCAGCAGCAGCAGGAGAGAACAAGCCTCTCCCATTCCCTAATACTTCATCCAGACTGTCTGCTCCAGGGTGGGTACTCGCACCCATCATCCCAGCAATACTCACACCCATAATCCCAGCATTGGATTATGAATTAATCACACTCTCATGGGATGATCTCATGAGGCTTTGAAGGGATTAGACACAAACCATAACAATGTATTATCTTTTTATCACTTGTGCAGTATCTTTCCTTGTCATGGACAATACTCCACGTCTTTTTTCTTTTTTTTTTTTTTTTTTTAATTTAGGGTAGGGTCTTCAGGGCCTACAGGGTCTCACTGCATAAATCAGACTCATAATGATCCGCCTGTTTACAGCCTCCCAAGTGCTGGAATTACAGGCCTACCCCACCACACCTAGTCTCAATCACTGTCTCAGCGTGCCCAGGAATCAAACTCCAAGTGGGCCCCTGTGTCTGCCTAAGCAGGTGCTTTAATCCACTGAGCTATTTGGCTTGCCCTAATACTCCATGTCTTAAAGTCTGTGTTTTCTCATATTTAAATCATACCAATAGTTTACGTATGCTTATTATTTACATTGTATATCTTCTCTCTATCTTTTACTTTCATTCTATTTCTTTGCTTTGAAAGCACAAATTTTATAATTTTCATTTAATTTATTTTTGTTTTGTTCCCTCTCCAGATTTGAAAGACTTGCTTTTTGTCAACTATATAACATATGTACATTTTATATAGTCACCTGGATAGTTCTATATTGGTCTTCCACTATGTTACTTTTCATCTAATTTATTTATCTCCATTTTATTTTAAAAATACCTTTACCTTGGGGAAATAGCTCAGCAGTCTAAGTTCCTCCCTGGTAAGAGCAAGGATACAATTCGATCTCCAGTACCACATACTGTGCCAACCCTGGAACCCTGGGCATGCCATTCCAGCCACTGAAACTGGGTGTGGTGGTGCAGGCCTGTATTCCCAGCACTCGGGAGACTGAGACAGGAGGTTCACTATGAGTCCAAGCTGCATAATGAAACCTTGTACCAAGTAAAACTTGACTCTACTTTGTGTTTTAAACAACTTTGGGATTTTCTGTTTAAATTCTTCTATTGTTTTTCTAGTTATTCCTCTTCATGAATTATAGAGGACAGGGTCTTGGGATTGTTGTATACATCTTTAATATATCTCAGTTCAAACCAGGGATTTTGATGCCCTCTGTTTTGTCATTATTGCACAGCATTCTCTGATATTTTAGGATTATCAGAGAATAATATTATATTATTATTTAATAATATTATTAAATATTATTAAATAGTTATCTTCAGGTTCCAAATGAATTTTAGGATTATTTTCTCTACCTCTGTGAGATGTGTTGGAATTTTGATTGAGATTGCATTAAATCTGTATAACAATGGGAGTATGGCTTTTTTTTCTGGAAAACACCAAATGGCTGATGATGCCTGTGCAGCAGGAGGGACCAGAGGCCCTGAGGGCACAGGCATGGAAGGCCATGGTGGCTTCAGTGGAGGATTTGGCAGTGGCCTTTGAGGTCACAGACGTGGCAGAGACTAGGCCAGGGGCTGAGGCTGTGGGGATCATAACAGTAAGGCCAAAGACAAAGAATGGATTCCTATCACCAAGCTGGGACAGCTGGTGAAAGACATGAAAATCAAGTCCCAGGAGGAAATTTACTTTTTTTTCTTACCCATCAAGAAGTCCAAGATTGTTGACTTTTTCCTGGGCACACCCCTCAAGGAGGAAGTTCTGAAGTCATGCCTATGCAGAAGCAAACTTGTGCTGGCCAGCGGACCAGGTTCAAGGCATTCATTGCCATTGGGGACTATAGTGGTCATGTTGGCCTGGGCGTAGTGTTCCAAGGAAGTAGCCACTGTCATTCATAGGACCATTATCCTGGCCAAGGTCTCTATTTTTCCCATGCAGAGAAGCTACTGGGGACACAAGATCAGCAAGCCCCACATAATTCCTTGCAAGGTGATGGGCCACTGTGGCTCTGTGCTGGTGCATCTGATCCCTCCCCCCCCAGAGGCACTGGCATTGTCTCAGTTTCTGTGCCCAAGAAGCTGCTACTGATGGCTGGTACTGATGACTGCTACCCCTCTGCTAGGGGCTGCACTGCTACTTTGGGCAACTTTGCTGAGGCCACCTTTGATGCCATCTCCAAGACCTACAGCTATCTGACCCCTGACCTGTGGAAAGAGACTGTGTTCATCAAGTCACTCTATCAGGAATTCACCGACCATCTTGTGAAAACCCACACAAGAGTCTCCGTCCAGAGTACTCAAGCTACAGCAATAGCTACAACATAAAGGGTTTTTACACACACACACA
>NDGN011518579.1:4891-14966 GCA_002564285.1 Tympanoctomys barrerae | reverse complement strand
TTTGTTTAATCCAAACCTAGGTAAGGGGAATCCCACCCTGTGATCCTTCCCAAGGTGGAACACGCTGCCTCTTTTCAATTCAGTCAATGCTTCCACATGGAAACAATGCAATAAAAATTTTCCAAACCTGAAACAAACAAACAAAAAGCTAGTGGTGGGCTGGGGAGATAGCTTGGTGGTCTAAGTGCCTGCCTGGCAAGCGAAAGGACCTAGGTTGGATCCCCAGTACCCCAGGCACAGTGGCGCATGCCTGTAATCCCAGTGCTGGGGAGGCTGAGACAGGAGAACCACTAATAGTCCAAGCGGTGAAGCAAGACCGTGTACTGAATAAATAAATAAAAGATTAAAAGAAATTAAAAAGTTATTGGTTCCCTTCTATCCACTGATTTCCTTATCAAAGGGTGGGGCTAAGCCATACCCCTGATTTTCTTTCTAGAACCTTCCTTTTTCATATTTATTTATTTTTAATTTTTCAGTACCATGTATACTAAACCATGTCCTCAGTATACCCTGCTGCTCTTTTCTGCACATTTGCTTGTTTGAGATAGGGTCTCAGTAGGTCTCCAAGTTACCCAGGCTGAGGTCAACTTGCAATCCTCCTGCCTCAACCTCCAAGAGTGTTGGGATTGCAGGTGTGCACCACTATATCCAGCTTCTTTTTCAGTGTTTACATGGTGCAACTGAGGTTTTCTAAATCTCTATATTCTGACTCCTCTTAATTATAAATTCCACCTTTAAATAATTTCTCTTTTCTCTCACTTTACACTATGCAGGGCTGTTGTTGTTTTGTTTTCTGGTTTCTTTTTGGGAACAGAGTCTTGCCATAGATAGAGTCCAGGCTGGACTTGAACTCACTAGGTAACCCAGACTGGCCTTAAACTTGGGGGAATCCTCCTGCTTCAGCCTCCTGAGTGGTGGGATTACAAGCATGCACCATCTGGCAGTATGCAGTTTTAAGAAGTCACACAGCTCCTCAACATTTTGTTTACAAACTTCTCCCAAGAGACACCCAAATTCATCACTCTTAATTTCTATCTTCCGTAAAATCCTTGAACATGGCCACACTTCAGTCAAGGTCTTTGCTACTTTGTGACAAGGATGGCCTTTACTCCAGTTTCCAATAAGATATTTCTGATTTCTACCTGCAAAATGGATTTTTCCCATCCATATTTCTACCAACAGTCTGATCATGACCACTAGATTTCTAAGAAGTGTCAGGTTTTTCTTACAGTTCTTTTCTTCTGAGTCCTCATCAGAATTGTCTTTAATACTTTCTCCGCTCATGGCAATCTAGGCTTTTCCTAGATTTTCCTCCAAATTCTTCAGTCTTCTCATTACCCAGTTCCCAAAGCCAATTCCATGTCTTTGGGTATTTGTTATAGCAATATTTCACTCTTATCCCCAAATTTCTTAGTCCATTTTGTGCTGCTACAATGGAGTGCCACAAACTGGCTAACTTATAATGTACAGAAATGCATTATCTCACAACTCTGGAGACTAGGGGGGCAGCATCTGGCAAGGGCCTTCTTGCTGTATTATCCCATGGTAGAAGGCCACAAGAGAGGCAGAGTGTGGGCTCTTGAATTCATGTTTTATAAGGAACCCATTCACAGGATAAAGGCTTAGTCTGTTCTTGAGGGATTTGATCTCAAGACTCTCATGCCCCCTGTTACATTGTACTTCCCCACACTACATCTACAGGGATCAAATTTCCAGTACTTGAACTTCAGGAAATGTATTCAAACCAAAGCAATTTCAGAGGCATCAGAGAGTTCATGGATGGTGGCGATAAAAAGAAGCAGAGCATCGTGGTGTACACATGATCCCAGCTACTCAGGAAGATAAGGCGGGAAATCACAAGTTCAAGCCAAGTCTGGGCAATTCATCAACTTAGTGAGGGCCTGTCTCAAAATAAAGAGAGGAGTGTGGATCTGTAACTCAGCTTAAAGGCCCTGAGTTCAATCCCTAGCAAAGAAAAGGGTAGAGACACAAGGGATATAGTTTAGCATGAGCCCCTGGGTTCAGTGCCAAGTATCAAAAGGAAAAAAAGGAATGGTAGAATTGACACTTAGAGGGTTGACCAAATAGCTCAGCAGAGCAGAGTGCCTGCAAGCAGGCACAGGGGCCAGGGGTTCAATCCCCAGGCCTGCCGTGCCAGCCCCACCCTTGGGGCACACTGAGATGGCAATTGAGACTGGGCATGGTGGCACATGCCTGTAATCCCAGCTCTTGCAAGGCTGTAAAACAGGGGGATCACTACGAGTCCAATCTAGTAGTGAAACCTTTAATACACTCTAGACCCTTCCCTAAAATACAAAAAAAAAAAGAAGAAGAAGAAGAAGAAGAATTGACACTTAGAAAACCATACTGACTGCAGCTTCTTGTGTCCACAGGCTTCTCCAACATCAACCAGACTCGTCTCAATTTCCACTTTTCCTCTGATGCGACTGCTGGTGGCGTGGAGATCCGCCAGGCGAGCTTCATGTTCTTTGTGCAGCTCCCTCCCAACAGCACCTGGAGTATAAATGTCAGGGTCTTTGCATTAAGCCCACACGACACCAACCTCACCATAACTAGTCAGCACCTGCTGGAGGTGGGTGTGAGCGGCTGGCACCAGCTCACACTAGGGCCTGAAGCTCAGGCTGCCTGTAGCCAGGGGCACCTTACCCTGGAGCTGGTGCCTGAAGGCCAGGTAGCCCAGAGCTCAGTCATCATGGGTGATACTGCCCATAGGCCTTTCGTGGCAGCTCGAGTAAGACCTGGGAGCAAGCACCGGGTTCGCCGACGAGGCATTGACTGCCAGGGAGGGTCCAGGATGTGCTGTCGACAAGAGTTCTTCGTAGACTTCCGTGAGATTGGCTGGCAAGACTGGATCATCCAACCTGAAGGCTATGCCATGAACTTCTGCACAGGGCAGTGCCCGCTGCATGTGGCAGGCATACCTGGCATTGCTGCATCCTTCCACACTGCAGTATTCAATCTTCTCCAAGCCAACACAGCTGCTGGAGCAGGGGGCTCGTGCTGTGTGCCTACAGTCCAACGGCCCCTGTCTCTACTCTACTATGATAAGAACAGCAATATTGTCAAGACTGACATACCTGACATGGTGGTAGAAGCCTGTGGGTGCAGTTAGTCTGTGTCTGATAGTAGCACCCCCAGGTAGGATGGGCAAATACGATGTCACAGAGATGCCCTTTCTTAAGAGGGAAGGACCCCATTCCTGCCTCTGTCCATAATGCGGGCTGTCTCTCCCTGAGCAACCTCCAAGGTCGGGAGCCCTCCAGTGAGGAGAGTCATGGTACGGTCTTCACGGCCACCAATCTCTGTCCTCAGGGCTTAGTTTATCCATCAACTCCTTCATGCTCAAACCCACTTCAGGGACTGATTCCCTTAACCATGGGCAATGCCATCTGGGTTCCAGGCCACAGCACACTTAACTCATCCAAAATCAGCCCCACCACCCACTACGTCTCCCTCCCCTTTCCACCTGATGGCCCCCACACCAGGATGAGTTCATTCAACTCCCTCCCCTGACCTTTCTGGCCAGCCAGAGTCCTTCCTTGGACTCACCAGACATTAAATTACTATTCTCCAAGGTGATTGTCATCTGCTTCTGCGTCTTAATGTCCTTCCATTCTTGCTTGCCCAGGTGGATGCCAGTGCTCTTTGCACACCCTCATCTACTCCTCATCCTTCTCTACCTTGCTACATGCCTTTTGGGGGCTGATTCACCTGAGCCATATCACCCGAACTTCCCCACCCTGACTTCCTGCTGGGTTTGACTAAAGGGAGACCCAAGCAGAAAACAGAAGGGTAAGAACAGGGAATATTTTACTCCTGCTCCCCTTGGCCCATGTGCGTGCTTCTGTGCGACTGTGGCTATGGTGTGTCTCCACAGCTACCATCTGCCTCCCCTCTTCCACAGGCCTAGCTCTACCTAGGTTCTGTGATGCTGTCAACACTAGAGGATCCTAACTGCTTTCCCCTTTCCTAGTCCCTAGCAAGTCAACTTCCTTTGTTGTTTCCCTTAGCTCTGTCTAGATCCTTTGTAAATAATTTGTTCACTGAGTCGCCTTAATGAAACAAACATAGATAGCTAAGGGCTCCCCTATCTCCTGCCAGGACCGGAACTAATGTCCCAGATGATGCAGTCTGGACGCCCTCTCTTGCTTTTCACACGGAGTCCTCAGGGCTGCGATATTGTATCCACCTGGTTTCACACCTCTTCCTCCCCCAGGCTGCCCTCTTCTTCCTCCGGCCCCCTCCTTCCTCCCAGAGTCATCATTTGATGGTCTCATGGCCAATAAAGAACTCGTTTTTCCTGTTCTCCTCCTCTTCCCTCTATAATTGCTGAAGAGATGAGAGAGATCAATGATCAATCATCAAGTAAGCGGACACTGTGGACACACATGTGGTGGGAGGCTGAGGCACGCTCAGAGCTGCCTGCCAGGACCTCTGGCTCGCCTTCCCCCCAACTTCCCAGGGTTCCCTCCAGGAGTCCTGCCTGCCAGCTGGAACTGGCAAGAGCCTGTTCAGAAGAACAGGGAGACGAGGAAAAGGTGGCATTTGCTCTGAGAATGGGTGTTCTTTAACCTTTGCCCCTTTCCCCGCCTTTCCCCTTTGGCTGGACCATGGGGTCGATACTGTCTGTAGCCCAAGGCCGAGTTTGCGCAAAGCCCATGTGTCCTTTGGGAACGTGATGTCTGTATTTGCTCAGCTTATAACCCCTCCCAGCAGGGTAAGAGGTCCCTGAAATGGGGAGGACTAGAGGAGAAATCCTGAAGGGGAACTTCTTTTTTAAAATATTTTATTTATTTAGTACATGGTCTCACTACACAAGTTGGACTCATAGTAATCCTCCTGTCTCAGCCTCCACAATACTGGGATTACAGGAGTGTGCTGGCACAGCATGCACACTCCTGTAATCAAATTACCAGGAATCAAACCCAGGTCCCTGCACTTACCAGGCAGGTGCTTAGACTACAGAGCTATCTCCCCAGCCCCAGAAAGGGAACTTCTAAGGACATAGAAGCCCATAGGATTATCCCACCTTTTCCGGGTATGGTGGCATGCACCTGTAACCCCAGAACTCAGAAGGCTGAGGCAGGTAGATCTCCATGAGTTTGAGGTCAGCCTGGGCTACATAGTGAACTTCAGGCATGGTGGTGCACACCTGTAATCCCAGCACTTAGGAGGCTGACACAGGAGGATCATTGCAAGTTTGATACCAGCCTGGGCTACAAAGTGAGCTCAAGGCCAGCCTAAAACTGCTTAGGGAGACCCTGTCTCAAAAAAACCAAAAACTATATAGTGAGATCCCATCTCAATAGCTCAGCAGACTAAGCACCTGCTTAAATAAGCACAAGGAGGACCAAATTCCTTGCTGGCCCCACCCTCAGGAGCACTGAGCCTGCCACCGTTGTGGTGCACACCTGTAATCCCAGTGCTGGGAAGGCTGAAAACTGGAGGATCACTACGAGTCCAAGCTGCGAGGTGCATAATGAGACTCTATACCAAATACATAAAACAAACAAACAAACAAACAAATATCTGTTATCCAACCTTTAACTTGAAGAGACTTTCACCTAGGGAGGAGTTCTGGTGTCTCTCTTCTTTCTGCCTGCATTCCCCACTCCACCCCTCTTGGAGACCAAATCTCCTTCCCTTCAACTACAGCTTTAGTTCTGAAGACAAAGACTGGGTTAAGGCAAACTAAGATGCTCATCTGGGGGGGCCAAAAATTTTAAGGAGGAGAATAATCAAAATAAGAAATATCTGAATGCAATATTTTTAAGGATCAAAATTAATTCAGAACATCCATGAGGAACAGAACAACATATTTTAAAATAAGCAAGGGATCCATACTATTCCCTTTCCTTTTTAGCTCTGTTTCTTGAAAAAAGGGAAAGAGCTGGTCTGTCTTGTTCCAGACATTTTCCTCCTGAGCTTCTGAGCCCTGGCTCTAGATTCCTTCAGGGAAGAGATAAGTATTTCCACTTCCTTACCGACCCCCAAGCCTGTTGCCACCCCCAGCCCCCAACCAAGTTGATGGCGGGCAGCAGTGAGGCAGATGGCTGGGGTATTTATAACCTGGGAGCGCTTCTTGGGAGAAGTGACTAAGATACTGAAAGCGTATTTATAGCTGAGTTCTGACGTAAGTGTCAGTGGGGAGGTAGGGCCAGGCCTGGCACAGCAGCAAGGGGGTGGGAAGAGCTGGAAATTGGGGGCACCTGACAGAGAGCTTGTGGAGAGGTGGGCTGAGTGACTCCCACAGCCACTTCTTGCCACTTCCCGTCTCCAGGCACCAACCCGTAAGCCCTCCTCGGTACCACCACTGGCAGATACCTCCACTTTGCAGTTTCATGGTCACTCACCTGGGCTCTAGGCTCTGGGGAAAACACTGGCCAGAGGGCTGGTTTGGGGCCTGGGGAGAAATGCAGGGTGGACAGCAGTGTCTGAGAGTCTCACTGACCCCTCCAGTTCCTCCCCACCTCATGGCACCCCTGAATTTCTAGGAAGAGCCTGGCACCATCACCAAGCTGCAGTGCCACGTGTCAGTGTGCTGAGATCTAACACCAAAGGTAGCAGTGATGCAGTTGAGAACAGCCTCTGTTCTCTGGCAGTGGTAACAGGGAACAGCAGAGGAACTGGCTCCTCCCCGCCTCCTGTGGGCGAGGCAGGGTCCCCAGAATAAGAGAGTGAGGCATACTGCCATTACTCTACTGCCTCCGCAGTCTCTTCCTGTCTCTGGAAAGCTCTGGTCAGCTGTAAACCAGCTGCTGTCCAGTGGCACCGCGCTGCCACACGGTGGACACTGCTGGTACTGAAGCTCAGTCCTCAGGGTGACCCACCTTCCTGGCTCCAGGTCTCCGGCTCTCTTGACAGCCCCACCAACTAAACAAGGAAAAGATGAATAAGTGGAATAGGGACACATTTCTAAATCACACTCTTTCCCCACAGCTTTCTCCCTGACACCTCCTCCAGCTTCTTGAAGAAACTGGGCCATGAGGGAGAAAGCTAGCCTGAGGCCCATCCACTTTCTATTCCCATTTAAAGTGAGTGAGGGCCAGAGACCATGGCACATGCTTGTGTTTCCAGCTTCTCAGGAGGCTGAGGCAGCAGGATTGCTTGAGCCCAGATGTTTAGCGCATGAGAGAGAATGGATGGTAAGTAGGTGAGGAAGGCTGAGGTTGGGAAGTAAGGTTGCTGCTTCATTCTTAAAAGCCCTTAAGCCTCCCACTTCCTAACTTCATTGACAATGGCTGGCTGGCACCTCTTCTAGAATGCTTCACATGTAGGCAGTTCTTACAATGCCTTGAAAGAGAAACAGTGCCTGGGTACAAGGCCTCCCAAGTCGCATGCCCTCTGCCAGCCTGGATGGCTGAACTCTGCCCTGCTGTAAGATTGCATCACTCCAACCCCCACCTTCTGGGTTTCCCCAGACATCACACGAGCACGTCCCCCAGCTCTTGCTCTGGCCTTCCTCCACATTGCACTGCAGTCCAACTGGACTCTGGGCAGCCAGCACAGGCAGGAACAAGGGGTGACTTCAGTGTCCTGTAGCACTTCCACCTTGGCCTGAGTAAGAGGACTCCACTCTCTTACCACCACCACCCAGCCTCTTACCCACCCCCAGTCCTGCCCCCCTGTTAGAAATAGAGACCAGCATTCTCCTTCTGGCCCAGAGGCTCCAGAGAAATAATCACTGGAACCCACAGCTGCCTCGTGGAAACTGCTGCAGCATGACACTTGAGCAAGCTAGATAGACCAGACACTGGGGGAAACTGCCCCTTCCCCACCTGGCACATATGCAGCCCCTCCTCAGAGCCCCAGACCTTGGGAACTGAGCATGTGAAATCATCCTCTTTCTTGCATCATGCATGTCCACATTGCTGCCCCCTTACCCCTACCTCAAGCCACCACAGCCAGATGGTGAAACCTGAGCTGGGGGGGATGGGACCTCCACCCCTGCAGGGACCTGATGGGCAGCACAGCCAACCAATCCTAAGGCTCAGGGGGTAGGTCCACTGGGCGACTACTAGGTGGGGGAGCCCCGGGTGGTTGGCTCTAAAGAGGCCTCAGGGCAGTAGCCAGTCATGAACTGGAGGGTCAAACCCAGCTATTCATCGGACAGTCCACTTTCAGCCTTTCTGAGTCCCAGGTCATAGAACTGGCCCTACCCTTGGTCAAAGGCAGCTGTGGCACTGACACTGGCCACTGCTGTGCCTTCATTGGCTTCAATGCAATCAAACTCAATAGAAGAGAAACTGTCATCTTCAGCTCCTGACCCAGGACCATCCACCAGGAGCATGGGACTCCTTAATGGCCAGCTCTGGCTGGTGCTGCTGTGGGCACTGGTGTGGGTAAAGGGTGCAGGATCTGCATGCCCATCCTGTGGGGGCCCAGCACTGGCACTTCAAGCAGAACGAGCTCTGGTGCTGGAGCTAGCCAAGCAACAGATCCTCAAGGGGCTGCACCTGACCAGCCGTCCCAGAATAACTCATCCTCCACCCCAGGCAGCACTGACCAGAGCTGTCCTGAGACTGCAGCCTGGGACTGTGGCTCCGAGGAAGGGGGAGGAGGTCATCAGCTTTGCTACCATCACAGGTGGGTGAGGAGAGACAGGCAGGAAGCAGGTGGGAGGAGGAGGGAGAAGAGAGCCTGACAGGAGGTAGAGGGAGCAGGGTGTGGCAGGAGGAGGAGCTGGGCAGAGAGTGGTTACAAGGACACAGGCATCCTGCATCCTGCCTCTGGTGGTGTGAGGGAGACCAGCTGGAGGCTTGGGGAATTTCACACCTCTGCTCACATTTCTTTCTTTTTGCTGTCTTTCTAGCAGATTCCTCCACTTCCACCTGCAGCTCCACACTCACTTTTCAGCTGTCCACCCTTCAGTCCCACCATCTGTACCACGCCCGCCTCTGGTTGCATGTTCTCCCCACCCCTCCGGGCACTCTTCACCTGAGGATCTTCCAGTGGAGCCCAGGGAGGAGGCACGGAAGGTTGCCTGCTCTCCTGGTGGAGCACCAAATAAATGCTCCCGGCTGGCACGCCTTGATTCTGCCCTCTGGTGGCTTGAGGGGTGAAGAGTCTGGGATGGTGAAACTCCAGTTGGACTGCAGACATCTCGAAGACAATGGCACAGCTGCTGCTGGACAACCAAGGCAGCGCCTGGACACAGCAGCATACCACCGTCCCTTTCTGGAGCTTAAGATTCGCCCCTATGAGCCTGGAGCAGGTCGGACCAGGAGGAGGACCCCCATCTGTGAGCCTGAGACCCTCTTATGTTGTAGGCGAGACTATTATGTAGACTTCCAAGAACTTGGATGGCGAGACTGGATCCTACAGCCAGAGGGGTACCAGCTAAATTACTGCAGTGGACAGTGCCCCCCTCATCTGGCGGGCAGCCCCGGGATTGCTGCCTCCTTCCACTCTACAGTCTTCAACCTCCTCAAAGCCAACAACCCTTCGCCTGCAGGCACCTCCTGCTGCGTGCCCACTGCCCGAAGGCCTCTCTCCCTCCTCTACCTCGACGGCAATGGAAATGTGGTCAAGACGGATGTGCCAGATATGGTGGTGGAGGCTTGCGGCTGCAGCTAACAAGAGAACTCAGGGGTATAGAGTGAAGAGATCAAGTTGGGGGTTTCTAGGAAAAGGGTATCTGTGTCTGGGGGCATCAGGTTTTCAGATCCATACTCCCACCCAGTAGGCTGCCAAGGAGTATGACTGGGTCGACACCTATGCCCCAGTGGTGCTCTCCTGTCCCAGACACTGGCCTACTGCAGGCTGGTTGATGTGTGGAGTGATAGGTAAAGTGCTTCTGGTAAGAGGACAACCCAGACAGCACGATTTCCTACCTTAACCCCTGTGAGAAAATGGCAGGGGCTGGTGGGGGAGGCAGGGAAAGAAAAGGCAGAGAAAAATTAGTCTCTCCCAAGAACTGAAAGTCCTCTGGTAATGGAAAAAAGCTTGGGATGGGGTAAAGAGGCTGGCAGAGGGCAGGGACTGTTGAGAGTTGTTTCCTCTTCTTCTTCTTCTTCTTCTTCTTCTTCTTCTTCTTCTTCTTCTTCTTCTTCTT
>NDGN011518577.1:0-11694 GCA_002564285.1 Tympanoctomys barrerae | reverse complement strand
AGAAGAAGAAGAAGAAGAAGAAGAAGAAGAAGAAGAAGAAGAAGAAGAAGAGAAGAAGAAAAACAGGCCCCTGCAGGCACGCCAAAGGCAACAGTGAAACCACTGATGGTACCCATTGAGGCGGCGCAGGCTGAATTTCAGGCCGCCCTGCCACCTTCCCAGTTGCCTCTAAAGCCTCCGTATGTCCCTTTAGGGCAGTCCTGCCATCTCCTAACCCCCAGGAGCCTGGCAACTTGCTCTCACTGGTGTGCATTTGTAGGCTACTCCAGACCGTGGGTCACGAGCTCCCATCAAGTGGCCCCTCCTGTGCTACTGCCCTCGGGAGGAACTAGGAGCGTCCTACACGCACTGCACACTGCGCTCTGCTCCAGCTGGCAGGGACAGACTCCTATTCTATGCTTCAGTCTCTGGGGCTCAAGCCAAAACAACCAAAAGGTTTTTCTCTCTCCTGAATGTTCTCGGAGATCTAGGCCTTCCCTTCCCCAAGATAACTACTAAGTGGGGCCTTGGGCCATAAGGGGCAACAGGGAGGGAAGGAGGTTAGGAAGGGAGGCAGGAGAGAAAGAAGGAAGGAGTGAGCCCACCCCCTAAGTGGGGAGAGGCCTAGGAAAGAGGAAGTGGGTAAGAAGCCCCTGGAGAATGACAGGAGGAGCCCGCATTAACCGACCGGGGTCCCAGGGATGCACAGGCTTGTGGGTGCTCACAGATGGTGGCTACAAGAGCTCAGGGCAGGTCTTGCTTTATAACCATCACCCAGGGACTTCGAGAGTCCAAGCACCAGCCAGTCGGGAGACTGAGAAGCTGGATGCAGCAGGAAAAGCCCAGCATGCCTGCCACCATTGATACGTGCCCCCGAACACGGGGAAGTCAGGACTCCCCAGGGCCTGGGGCTGAGGAAGCCCTGCGGAGGCTGGCCCCTTCACTGGCTGCCAGGGCAGCCTTATCCTCCCCCTGGCCTTCAGTACCCAGTTTGATTCCTGTGAGGTCTGGAACATAATAGTTGTTGAATGAATACAGAAATTAATAGAGCAAGATAGAATTTTCTTAACATTACTAACCTTAAACATTCTCAATCTGGAAATGAATATTTTGAAGAGACTAAAGCAAAGTGTGCTGATTTTATTATTTAAAACTATGTGGTTGAATGACTAGACTTTGAAACCCTACTGAAACTTCCTCAGATCGGTAAGAAAGACCTCACCGGTCTGGATGCTGGTGACTCAAGTCTGTGTGTTCCTGCTGATATGATCCACTCAGACTGTGGGGATGGCTGGGGGCCATGAGTGAAAGAGCTGGAAGACGCATGACAGCCCTTCCAAAGTGTAGGCTTTGGAGGCACAGTGCGGTGTGGCCTGGCGACAGGCAGTGTGTGATGTACATGCCTGTATCCCCAGGCCCATGGAGAGACTGTCTGCAGGCCCTGGAGGATGGCCACGACACCAGCTCCATTTACCTGGTTAAGCCTGAGAACACGAATCGCCTCATGCAGGTGTGGTGCGACCAGAGGCACGACCCTGGGGGCTGGACCGTCATCCAAAGGCGCCTGGACGGCTCTGTCAATTTCTTCAGGAACTGGGAGACATACAAGGTGAGACCCAGAGGGCTGTCTGTACTGTATCTGGCCAGCACCAAGCTGAGGACTAGGACAAGGGCATCTTGCAAGTGCATACTGCGAGACAGCAGCTAAGAGTGTGGACCACCAAGGTCTCACAGGATGGAGTGGGGACTCCCTCACTGCACCTGGAGTGTGGGCAGCATCTTACTCTTGAGGCTGCTGATCTTGAAGCCCAGAGGCATGTTCTGAGGCTCGCAGGCCTTGGGAGACTCCCTCAAAGTGCCCCCAAGGGAAATGCAGTCCCTTGGTCCTAACTGCTGGGCCATCCTCTGGGCTCCTCAGCTCCCAGGGCACAGCAATGCTCATTCTTTTAGTAGGAAAGGCTACCAGGCATCAGCTATGCATCATTCATTCTTCCAAGCACAGATGGCCCAAGGTGGCCTGAGCAGCTCAGGTTTCTAGGCATCTGCTATGTGGCAGAAATTATGCAGGGCTCTTGGCCACGACCTCATTTAGCTGCACAGCGACCGTTGGGGATGGTCCTACCTGATGGTGGGGAGAGAGAGTCCCTTGCTCATGACTGCACAGCTGTAATGCATCAAAGAAACGCCTGCAGCTTAGGCCCCCAATGCCAAAGCCACAACTCCTTAGCCGCAGTGCTGCCATACCCGGCCCGGTCATGCCCGCTTCTTGGTCTCCTTCCTTCCGACTTCCCCAGCCCACCTCCCAACCAGTGTGTCTCTGCTAGCTTCTCTTTCACTCCTAACTTGTGGGCTCCTGGAGACCCTTTTACTCTCCTCATCTCTCGTGGAGTGGTACAGCAGAGCTCTCAAGGCATGTGTTAGCTTGAGTCCTGGGTCATCCATTCTAGGAGGATGACAGCGACTCACTCTTGTGTTGGTGTGCGTGCCAATAAAGATATGCAGGAGGGGCCAGCCACATAGCTCAGCAGATTAAAGCACCTGCAAGCAGGCGCAGATAAGGCCACTGGGTTTCAGACCTTGAAGGAGCCCATGTGGCTATGATACAGCGGTCAACTGCTCACACTTATCAGGCGTGGTAGAGATGGCATGGCACATCCCAGAGGAGGAAACTGAGGCTCATGGTGCTGAGGGCCCTAACCAAGACATGCTAGCCACAGGCCTTCTGTGTCCCAGGCCTTGAGTGACCATGTCACACACACTCCTGCAGTAGCCCTACATGTTTGAGTGATATGGAATTGAGGCTCAGAAAAGGGAAATGAGCCAAGAGGCCTCAAGTCCCAGAGCCATGAGGTGAGGGAGGCTGGGGATGGAGCCAGGCCTGCTTGGGATCTGCTTGCTTCTTGGGTGGTTCTACTGGAGTGTGTGCCCTGGAGGCAGAACCCTGGCCAGGGCACTGCAGGCTCTACAGTCATGCTCTTGCACTCTTTCACAGCAAGGGTTTGGGAACATTGATGGCGAGTACTGGCTGGGCCTGGAGAACATCTACTGGCTGACCAACCAAGGCAACTACAAACTGCTTGTGACCATGGAGGACTGGTCTGGTCGCAAGGTCTTTGCAGAATATGCCAGCTTCCGCGTGGAGCCAGAGAGCGAGTATTACAAGCTGCGGCTGGGGCGCTACCACGGCAATGCAGGTGACTCCTTCACCTGGCACAATGGCAAGCAGTTTACTACCCTCGACAGAGACCATGATGTCTACACAGGTAAGAGAATCTAACCCAGGTTTGGGGTAGTGAAAAGAGGTCACCCAAAGCTGGAGCCCCTGGTTCCAGCGTGTGGGTACAGGAAGGCCCAAGGCAATCTGCCAAGCCCTTGAAGGGCCCTTCCTCTGCCCACTGCCTTCAGATCTCGTTTGCACATCTGGGTCACAGTAGCTTTTATAAAAAGGGAAAGGCAAAGATGTGTACCAATCACACATCAGGGGCCACCTCGAGCCAACTCAGTCACTCCTGTGCCACACTGTGCCCTCCTCACCTCTGAGGCATATGGACCGGTGGACTCCAGGCCATACACTCTGAGCTCTGAAGCTATGTCCTCAGCCCACTGCATAATATCTCTGGGGGTTTCCACATCTGAAAGCAAGAGCAATACCTGAGAGCAGCATAGGGAGGAGGTGAGAAAGAAAGCACCACAAGCGCTTTGCCCAGGACTGGGCAATAGTGAGAGCTCTGTTCACTCACTGCTATTAGCATGCAATGTTAATGCAACATTGTAAGGAAACTACTAAGAGGAAACAAGATAGGAGAGATGAAGGATTTCTCCAAGATCATCCATCAAGCACGGGGGTTTACTAAGAAGTCTTTATCAGATAAAAAGAAAACAAGACAGAACACAGAACATTAAAAGGTGCACAAACATCCTGGCGCTGAGTGCAGACATCAGCCTCGCCTCACCCACATTGATGTCTCCTGAGCCTACACCAATTTCCTGACACAGGGCCCTCTGGTGATGGGTGGACATGTGGGCAATGCCAGGCCAGCGGAGACTGGCCCACCCCCGGGCCAAGGCTGAGTCTGCTTCATTGGGCGAGCCTGACCCCTTCTGCCCAGCCTCCTAGTCTGAGCAAGTCCTACCCACTGTGGAGGAGTGAGCTCTGTGTTGCCCAGAAAGGACAGGACATCTCTTTACTGGGGTGGGGGTGCCTCACTCCAGGTCTCCATGGCAACTATACTCCCACACTCTCGTGGACACTTCTTGAAACATCAGGGGACAGGTAGGATGTGCCCACCCACCCTCATACCACACAGATATCTCTGTCACTCACTAACACTGAACTGACCCTGCTGGAAGGGACCTGTGGAGGAGCAGGCCCCCACTCTGCAGCAGAGGGGCTTCTAGAACAGCAGGGCAAAAGGAGGACTCTCAGTGCTTCTCAGACCCTGGAATAGGATGCAATGGTGGCTGCTGCAGCACTTCTTGAGGGCCACCATGGGGAGGAGGGACAGGAGCATTCTAAGACTTAAAACTCTCACCTGGGCTTCTGGCCCTGGTGTGTGGGCTCAGTGCAAGAGGGGCCTCCCCTGGCAGATGGTGCTTGTGGCCTTGCGTCATGGCCTATTTCTGGGTGCCTGGGGCCAAGGTGACCTCCCCATGCTACACCTCAGGCTTGGCTCCATTGAGCCCTTCAAGCCCCAGCTGGATGGGGCAGCTCCTCCCTGAGGAAGAGGTCCCCTCCCAGGCTTCCCCACACAGCCCTTGACAGTGGCTCTTCCTCCTCCGCCTGGGGAGTGACATCCCTGCACACCGTTCACACATCTCATTGCTCTTAGCTGCTTGTCCTTGGCAGCAAAGCTCAGCATGACGTGATGATGCCAAGAGTTTTCGGAAATAGCCTCCTTTTATGAATTAACACAAGAAATTACTTGGATGGAGTATAGGCTGGGGAGGAAAAGGGCATTTCTTCTCAAACACTTCCTTTGTCATTCTGTAGACTTGATCCAATTCTTTCAACTCTTAATTCCTGTGAAGAACTCCTTTCACTCGCCCCATGCCCCCCAGCCTACTTCCGTTTCCTCTGCAGAAGCCTGGGCTCAGAGTTAAACACTGATCCTCACTTAATCCTCACGGCGGGCCTATGGCGTAGGTATTACTTTTGTCCTTTTACAGATGAGAATGCAGTGGTGGGGAGAGGTACAGCCACTGTCTGCCATCCCATAGCTAGATGCTCAGAAAACCTAGCTTCTAAGGCAGGTCTGAGCAGTGCTAACGCCTGGCTTTGACCCCTGCTGCAGAGGGCCCATCTTTCCAGTGTTCTTGCTCTGAAGGCCTCCTAGACAGCGTTCGGGGATGCTGCATACAGCACCTCATCCAGACTCCTCCTCACTCTCTTGTCTCCTGCAGGAAACTGTGCTCACTACCAGAAGGGAGGCTGGTGGTATAATGCCTGTGCCCACTCCAACCTCAACGGGGTCTGGTACCGAGGGGGCCATTATCGGAGCCGCTACCAGGATGGGGTCTACTGGGCTGAGTTCCGAGGAGGGTCCTACTCACTCAAGAAAGTGGTGATGATGATCCGGCCCAACCCTAACACCTTCCATTAAACCTGTCCCCCGCCTGACCTCGTGTGGCCGCCACCAGGAGCTTCCCCAGCCTCGCAGGTCCAGCGCAATGAGTAGCTCCTCACTGGTTCTTCTACGCTGGAAGGACCAGAACCCTGGATTTTGTTTTCCCAAGTCACTGTGCCAGATAATGGGACAGAACTCAAGCAGTGTTCTCTGTCCCTCCTGCTTCTCTTCATACCAGAAAGCCTCCAGAACAGGACAGGACTGCTGACAACTTTGTTTAAAAAAATGAAGTCTCTACAATAAAAATACAACTGCAGACTATCCTTATAATACACAGTGCATGAGCCTCCCCGGTGCACTTCTGTGTATACCTCATGTGTATGCACTTAGATACACTTCCCTTGCGCTATGTCTACATATATACGTGGGTTTGCTGTAGGACACACTCTAGTATGCTGTACCCTAGTTATGTACTCTCTTCAGTTCTCAGATGTTGACGCTGTTGCCAACAGCTTTGATCCTAATGGAATACTTCCTCAGTGCTGTGTGACTTGAGCCTACAGGCAGATCACAGGCCGTGTAGCGCCAATTCAAAGACTGATCCTTGGCCTGGCTTTGGTGTGCCTGGATTCTTCCAGGAGAGTTTACATGGCTCATCTCTCAAATAGGAGTTCCTCTCCTAAGAACCCCTGGGAGCACCTAATCAATTTTCAGAATGCCCTTCTCTCTGCTTATGCACCTTCCCCATTTTCAGGACTTGTTACTGTCCCTTCGCCCAGTGCACTCATGTGCCCCCTGTGCAGCAGCCCCTGCACCTTTGCCCCTGGCTGCTCACTGTCGTTCACAGCATCTCTCGCTTCCTACACATGTCCACCTTTTCTGCCACAGAGACCTCCTTTCCAGGCAAGATTCCTCCACCTCTAAGAAGGAAACAGTTCAGACTTGGGTTCTGGCTGGAAAAGGGGAGGGCAGCCCAAAAGCTACAGCAGCAACCACATAGATTACGTATTTAGCTTTGTATGCTCCATTCATACTTTAGCTTCTACTTCATTTTAACCTCCACACAAATAGCAGCCTACCTTGCCAAAGACACTCAGCCAAAGGGAACTTAATGCGCCAAGATGGCTAAGGACTGGAAGTCCCACCACAGGCAAATCAGAGCCTGCACCTCATCGACAAACTGTACTTTCCTGGAGGACAGGGGCCACACACAGAACCGGCTGCTTCTCAAGAGTTGCTGGGTCACCGGGCTTCCAGATCCTTTAGTCGATGCTCTGCAGCACGGCAGCTTCCTAAGTTCTGTTGGGCTCCACAGTGCCAGGATGACTGCCACGCTAGGGGCAAGAAATGAGTCAGGAGGGTGAGACCCTGCCAGTGGGCATGTGGGTCAGGCCTTCGAGGTGCGGGGCACTTGGTACTGTCCACGGCTGGGTGTGAGCCGGTTACCTCAGCATTTCTCAGAAGTGTACCATGTAGCATGTTTCATGTATATAAAAGGGAGGGTTTCAAAAAAAATATATTCCCAGATTATCCTTGTAATGACATGAATCTGCAATAAAAGCCATCAGTGCTACATGGATGTACCTGCACAGTGCATTGGTATTTCATAGTGCTTTCCTGAGGCTCCCAGCTTGTAGTCTCTTTAAGTAACACCAAAAGGAGGTTCAGCACAGGGCATATGCCCAAACAGTGCACTCTCCCATGTGGCTCCCACCTGCTTCCCCAGGAGTCCTTGCTGGTCACCTGTGTTGGGTCCAAGCCCCAAAGTAGAGAGCTCTGAGTCAAACTGGACACTGTGAAGCAGCCCCAGTGTTTTCCCCAACCCCCGTTCCAGTACCCAAAGCTGAGACTTATCCAAACCACACCTTGGCTGTGTGGAAAGAAAGAGGCTCTTGGAAATGTGGAGCCCATTCTCCCTCCAGAAAGACAGCATGAGGCCAGGTTGCTGGGCAGCAGCATAGAACAGAGGCTTGGGAGATGGGATGGAAGCGGAACTCAGGGCACTGAGCTTGGGGGTCAAGGCTGCTGCCTCACCAGAAAACACAACCAGTCCAGCATCCTGGGGTCTGATGAGGCCAGGTCTACTGCAATCCTTGTCTCCCATCCCAGCCAGTGACCTTCTTTTGGTTTGTTTGTCCTGAGGCAGGGTCTCATTATGTAATGCAGTTTGGCTTGAACTCGCTTACATAGCCCTTGTTGGCCTACAACTGATAGTGATTCTCTTGCCTTGGCCTTCTAAGTATTAGGATTACAGGTGCGTATACCATGCCTGGCCACCTTTTAAAGTACGCAATCATAGGAGTTCTGCTAATCTCGGGCTATCCATGGTGGGCACATTTGTCATCCATATGGAAGTCACAAAGCCTGAACTTCCTCCTGCCCTGGCCAAGGCCCTGTGTCCTGGGTTTGGCGAATACCTTGGACACTGATGTTCTCCAAGCAAGTGGTGGTGAACCCCCTGCCCCAAACCTTGCCAATTTCAGTGAGATTAACAGAGAAACTTTCCAATTACTGAGTGCAAGGGTGATGGGAGTTCAGAGACCCTGGGAGTCTGAGGGGTCTTCCCCAGCTTTCCAGAGTGCCTCACACATCTCAGTCTTACTGAACCTGGTTGTAGGAGGAGAACTACAGCTACCAGGTCATACAAAAAGGGTGCATCTTAAGAGCAACAGATATAAAAAGGTACTCTTTCTGTCTCAGCTTTACTTGAGACCCTAAAGGCTAAGGAAAAAATATTAGACACCAAAGAGTCCACATTCCAGAGCAAAGTAAAGGGCACCACTGCAAATGAGATGGCTCCAAACTGGCTCTGCAGCATTACCACCGAAGTCTGGGTAAGAGACAGCGAGAGGATCCCAGGGTGGAGAAGAATGAGATATCCTTATAAGTCTGCCACCATCACAGGGAGGGGAAGGGTCCCTTTCACCTCACATCAGGTGAGTGAAACATCAGAGCAATTGTCACTCCCAGAGTGTGGCATGGGTAAGCACAGGCACCTCTGTTTGCTGTGGACCCCAATCCTAAGGCTCCAGGCCCCAAGCTCCCGAAGCAGAAGATGCTGGAATTTCAAGGGGCACAGAATCAATGAGCAGCCAGTCAGGGAGGCAGAGAGCCTGCCTGGGACCTTGTGAAGAGGCAGACCTTATGCCCTCCCTGGCCTCTAAGGCTGGTGAAGTTTAAGACTCTAGACTATCTGTAATCAAGGTGGCATTGTTAGAAGGGACAGGGTTGTTAGAGGGACAGAATTTTGTCATATCTGACACCACAAAGAGTTCTCAGTTTTGACTGGAAAAAGAATCATCCACAAGGCAGGCTCAAGAGACACTAGAAGAAAATAAGGTTGGTTTCCTTTTACACCTGACTGATTCCAGCCCATTTAATAAGCTGGTTACATAAGGACATGCGGTATCTGCCTGGGCCATGGGCAGGAACGCAACTGGACCTCCCAAGGGCTAGAACCAGAAACTGCCTGAAAGCCCTTCAGGAAGCAAGGCATAATCCTTTCTGGGTCCTCTCTTCTTCTCTTCCTCCAGGTTTTTTTTTTTTTTTTTTTTTTTAAGTTTGTTTCTCTCTGTTCCTCCAATCTCACTGCTTGTCCCAGCACATAGGACCAGAGAGCCATCCTGGGCTCACTGTCTTCCTGGTCTCAATGGCACACTTTACATTCCCCACTGATTCCCGGGCAGAGGGTACAACTGGCCAGCCAGGCTGTGTGTACACACCATCCCATGGGCTCCGCAGCAGAGCTGGGTGGAATGAACACTGAGTCTAAGGGACAATGCTGGGTGAGAGGCAGGGGCAGTTTCCAGGTTCCCAGGGAAGTAGGGATTATGGACTGGATCTCTCTATAAGTATTTAACTTATACTTCAGCTGTCACTGGCCCCCTATCTTCTCTGGGCACCAAACTTTACCAGCTAGATGAATTCTATCCCATTATGCATCCACTGAGGTCCTGTTTCCCAACTCCTCCACTGCTAACCCGCCTGCTTCCCAAAAGGACACATCAACTCATCCAGCCCAGCTGGGTCACTAAACATGATACCTAGCTATGCCCTGATGGGCCTTTCCTACTGTTCCTGTGTATGCTGGATTTCTCAACAGTCTCTTAGTATACAAGGGCATCAAGGTCCCTGTTTCTGGGGACTCCCTTGTTATATTTTGCTCTGTGTAACACTAATACCATTTAAAACCTATTGGGAGCTTTCTGCATGCCAGGTATCATGCATGTCTCTAAATTCTTACAACAGTCCTATTAGGTAGGTTCTATGAATACCCTTTCAACACAGAAAGCAAAGACTCAAAGATGTAAGTGGCTTCCCCAGAAAAATGCAGCTTGAGACACTGGGAATTTAAATTGGTCTGATTCTTGTCTTCCTGCCTCACCCCACCCAAGGAGGAGCTGAAACCAGCAGGGCTCACAGCTCACCCATGATCACTCAGCACTGCGTCTGACAACCATGCTGGTATGCAGCCTCCTGGCCAGCGTGCGGACATCACAATGTCTGCAGAACGTCTGGCTATCAGGAAGCCAGTCCAAGGCTGTGTGCCCAATCTGCCTCAGCACAATGAGGACAGAGTAACAGGCAGGGATGGAAAATGTTTCACAGCTTCTGGGGCCTTCCAGTTCTTTGCCAGGGCCAACACCAGTGGCCCCTGCCTTTTTTCTCTTCTTCCTATAGGACAGAAAGCCACCTGTCCTACAGCTTACACGCTTAGCAGCCTGTGTTTGGCACTCAGAGTGTCCCCATGGGGCTAGTCTTACTGTCACCTTATGTACCAGTTCTTCCTGGCCCAAGACCTAGTCTATATTATCTGATAACGGGGTCATAGGTGTGAAGGCTCACCGCACATTTCCACACCTCTCGGACTGGGGCTTGCTAACCCTAGTCTCATTTGGATCCTGGGGTTAGATCAGAGCCAGCCCATGCCTGGAATTCAATCCCTTGGTCTTAGGCCAACCATCCCTGAGACATTCAAGTAGCCTGCATCTCTTGACCTGGGCATCCTAAGTCAAGCGCATCCATATGCAGGACCCAGACTTGGATTATACCTCCCATCTGCACAACTTCCCAATGCACTCCCACGTGCGGCCCCTCCTGGCCTGGTGGCTGTCTGGCTGTCCCGTGCCTGTGCACTGATGGCCATGAGGAATCTGGTGTGGTGGGCTGGTCACGGACTGTTCCCTTTCCCACTAAAGCTAGGGCACATCTCAGAGTTGGCAGAACTCTCCTTGGACACAGCTGCCTGGCACTTCAGCAGAGCTGGGTCCGACCGAAAGCCTGGAAGCACAGCTCTCATGGAGGGAATGGAATTTGAGCTCCCTTCTAAAGCCACATGATGACAGGGGCCCACACCCTAATCATCTCAGCAGAGGAGAGGATCAGAAGCAGCATACAGCCTCATCAAACATGGAACATGGAGCAGGTCCCAGACACATGCGCTGGGCACACGCTGCAGGTCAGCCTCCTCTGTCCTGGAAACCAAAGCCAGACAGCTTTTCCTCATGGATTGGAACAGTGAATGCTGTGCTGGGGACACAGGGACAGGGAGGAGAACTCATAACTCAAGAAGCAGGTGGGTGGAGGCCTAGCCCAGAGCCAGAGACCTGACAAGCAGAGAACTGTATGTTTAAAGGATGCTACCTTGTACTTGTCATTTCAGTGTAAGTAAGAGATGACTGGCAGTATCTAGCTTGGGAGAATGAAAAACAGCCTGGCTGACACCGTGGGTGGAGGGCAGTGGCAGCAGCTACAGGAAAATCACAACTGGTCTGCACCAGCAGTTCCACACCTAGCACCTAGTGTGCCTGTTTCGGAATGGAGATGGGGGAATATGTTCACAGGTGGAGAGATGTTTCCCATTGTGCCACCTGCAAAAAGGAGACATCACTTTAGTGATCATCAGTTAGGCCACAGCTATATAGAGCAGCATGCACCCAGCAGTACCCAGCAAATCACCTGGGCATCCGTGAGAGCTGCCGAAAGAATGAGAGCATCCCACGTTTGCTGCTACTGAACAGGATCTGTGACATCTTCAGTTGGAAAGAAAGTAAGATGCAAAATAGTATGTACGAAAGGCTCTCAGGCCGGGGAGATGGCTCAGTGGAATAGGCACTTCCCTGGCAAGTGCAAGAGCCTGAGTTCAATCCCC
>NDGN011518571.1:1829-13067 GCA_002564285.1 Tympanoctomys barrerae | reverse complement strand
CTGAGTTCAATCCCCGGTTCCGCAATAAATAAATAAATAAATAAATAAATAAATAAATAAAAAGCCAGACCTGTGCTCCTCAGGCCCCACCCCCAACGCAAGCCACTACTGCTTCAGCCTTGTACTGAAGACAGAACCCAGCTCTGCCCCCAGCACAACCTGCAGCCAGGTATTGGCTTTTGCAAAGTCCTCAGCTGGAATCTGAAAACGGGGCAACCATGGTACCTTCTGTGGGTACACTGGGGGCTTAAGGAGCTAACTTTAAGGAGAGCGGATGATGGTTGGTGAAGATGCCAAAATGCAGGTTGAGGATCCCTGATCTGAAAAGCTCGGGATCAGAGATGTGTCCCAACTTGTTGAACTGTGGGATATTTGCACACATGTAACAAGGTCTCTTGGGGAGGGGCCCCAAGTCTGAATAAGAAGGTGACTTAGGACTTCATACACACCTTAGGCAGTGCCGAAGGTGATTTCATGCAGCCTTTTTTGCATTCGTGGGTCTGACTTTGCCTAAAGGTTACACAATGTCATGTGTGAAATTTCCACTTGGAGGCACTATGCTGATGCTCTGGGTTCAGATTTCGCAGCATTCTGCTCCACCTGCACTGGCCCAAACACTATCTGTCCCCTCCCTATCTGAAGTCATCCACACTCTCAGTCCCACTCCTCTACCATGGTGACAGTCCCTTCCTTGCCAAGGGGCTGCCATCTACCTTCACAACTCATTCACCTGCAGCCCAACCCCAGCTGTCTGCTGACTCATGAGGGCCGGGAGGGGGTCCTCATCCTGGCATTCCATGCCCTTCCCACACTTGTCCCAACTCTGGCACCCGATGTACCCCTTGACTTCATTCTGCCAGGTGCTCGGTGCCTGAGCTCCCAATAGCCTGCCTGCCCCGGGATCCTCCTCCTGAGTGGCCAATTCAGTGTCCCAGAGCATGTGGCCTACCCTGCTTCTAGCCACCAGCTCGAGTGGGCACTGTGTGTCCCCTGAACTCATTGGCTATGTGACTTCAGGCAAGAGAAGTGGCCGCTCTGTGTCCCTACTTCCCTCTGACAGAATGGAAGCAACAAAGAATCTACCTGTACAAAACAGTAAGACCAAGCTTTGGTTTCCGCTCAGTGCTAGAAGATGTTACTGATGCATGTGTGTGTGGCTGAGGATAGAACTCAGTATCTACACATGCAAGGCAAGCGCTCTACTCCTGAGTGCCAGCTCCAATCCAACCTATTCTGTTTCATTTGGTTTGAGAAGGGGTCCTGCCACATAGCCCAGGCTGGCCTTGAATTAACCGGTGATGAGAGTGTGGCACCACGTCCAACCTGATTTATTTTTTCTTTTTAAGAAAGTCTTTAGTGGGCTTACACCAGGAATCTGTGGGTCTTGCAGACCTCTGTGAACTTGCTGATTTTCTCCATGTTCTTTTGCCTGATTGCTTCTTCTTTTTTTTTTTTTTTGTATCAGGAATCAAACTCAGGACTTTGCACTTTCCTGGCAGGCACTCTGCCACTGAGCTAAATCCCCAGCTGCCTGATTTATTCTTAAAATACAATAAATAAAATAAAATAAAATAATCAAAAGAACAAGCCAGGCATGGTGGTGGACATCTGGAATCCCAGCACTAAGGCAGGCTGAGGCAGGAGGATTGCCATGAGTCTGAGCCCAGCCTGGGCTACACAATGACTACAAGGCCAGCCTACATTACATCGTGAGAGCCTATTTCAAAAAACAAAATAAAATTTAAAAAAATCCTCCAAAACAATACAAATCAAAGCTGCACCACAAGCAAAATAAACTCTTGGTTGCCAAGAGGATACCAAGCCCGGCAGGGCCCCCAGGTTCTATGAATTCTGAATTCACTGAGGCACCTGGCCCTGCACCTGGGATTACCTCCCTACCACACCTTTCCATCCAGGAATCACATCCTTCCACACACAACCCTGGCCTCAGGGTCGCATTGCCAGTGGTCTCCAGCACTGGGCTTCTCAGGATGGTCCTGGGTCACCTCTGAGTAACTGTGCTCTGCTTTGTCCCTAGCTGCAGCCCCACTCCTAGTCCTCCTTTCTGTGTCTGGAGGCCAGGCCTGGACCTCTGGACCCTGGAGTAGGGGCTCAGCTTCCCTCAGGGGCCAGTTTGTCTTCTCATCCCTGGGGCAGGAGCACTCGGGGCAGTGTATGGTGCCCCCTACTTCCATTCCACCTAGGTGCCAACAAGCCTTGGAGATACAGTCTGTGCCTATGCCCTGGCGTCTGTACCCATGGATTCATAGTGTCAGATTGAAAAATTCAGGAATAAAAATTGCTTCTGTACTGATGAAGCCTAGATTTTTTCTTGTCTCTATCCCCTAAACAAATCAACAACTGTGTGAAGTGTTTACACTATAGTAGACACTGTAACCTAGAGGGGATTATAGTATACTAGAGAAAAGAGGCTTGATGGTACACACCTGCAGCCTCAGCTACTTAGAAAGCTGAGGCAGGAGGATTGCTAGAGCCCAGGAATAGCAAGCCAGCCAACTCCTGGAGCTTAAGCCCCAATCTCAAAACAGTGGGCATGTATTATGGAACATACAGAGGCTCTATGGAAGGACTGTGCCGTTTCATTTTATGAAGGACTTGTATCTGTGGAGTCCTGCAGCCAATGCCCTGTGGCTGGCAAGGGACCACCGCAAGGCTGGAATGCAGGTTTCTCTGTCATCAGAAGGCTAGAGGATGAAACAGGAAGGCCCCTAGGCACCTCACAGTCAGAATGCCTCATTTTCTAGGAGGGATACTGAGGCCAAGGACTCACTGGAGGTCATGGGGAAGAACAGCACCAGGAGGGACAGCAGGCCTCTGGAAGCCCCAGCCGGCCCTACCTGAAGCAGTCTGCGTGCCAATCAGCATTCAGGGCCTGGAGGTACTGGCCGTCGTAGATCCTCTGGCCGCAGCGTGCACACACGGGCAACTCACTTCCTGCAAGGGTGGAAGGGAGTCAGGAGCATTCTTAGGAGGTGCCCTGTACCCCACAGAGCGGTCACTGTGTCCAGAAAAGCCATAGCTGTAGGTCCTGCTAGACTCTGGCTTAATTATCCAGCCTGTCCTGGCCTCAGTATCCCTAGCTGTAAACTGAGGAGGAGGATCAAATGTCTGTCTACTCTCCAGCAATAGCTGAAGGCCCATTCAATTCTGGGTCTGGCAAAGTGAATGGGGAAAAAGAAAGCAGGGGATTTAGAAATAAAGGGGCAGCTGATAATCCTGTCACAGCCCCTTTTCCTCCCCTGGAAAGGGGTTTCAAAGTCCAAGGACTTGCCAGGGCTGGGTTGGTACTTCCTGGGCTAGAGTGGGGGGTATGCCTGGGCTGGACAGGCTGGGGCTGCAGAGCCGGGCACCCCGATGCCTCTTGGAGCTGGCCACTGCTAGGCATGCTTAGTCATCTCCAGGGCCTGGCACCCTTTGAGCTGGTGGGCCCTGCCAGATGCCCCAGGCCTGCTCCTCCCCACTGCACAGCAGATAGGGAGACCGAGCCCCACAGTGGGCAAGGCTTGCCCTGCCACACAGCCAGCACTAAAGCCACAGCCTGCCCCTCTAAGTACTCAAGGACCTAAAGTTAGGGCAACAGTGAGGCGGGCTGTGCCCCAGGAAGTCCCACAGGACTAGGGAAAGGCTTTGGGAAACCCCTCGAGGGGGGTGGTGTCAGGACCAGGTAGGCCTATGCGAAGACCCTGGAAGAGAAGCTGGCAGGAGACCCCAGACCCTGCTCTGGGTTAAGGGAGATCTTCGCTGGTCTCTGAACCCTTCAATTTTGACCAAGGGGAGGAAGGTGCTGAAGAGAAGCCAAGACCAGACTCATCCTTCCAGCCATGATTGATGGCTGGTGCCGGCTTTGGTGCAGGGCGAGGGGGAGGGGACGGGGTCTTGCAGTACACTGCCACTGCACTCTTCTCTACCAGTCCAGCTTCTAGTCCCTGGGGTCCAACCACCGGCCCCCAACTGTACAGACGGGGAAACTGAGATCCTGGGTGTGAGCACCTGGCTCAAGGTCACAGAGCCGGGCAGGCACGGGGCGAGGCGACTTGGACTCGAGGCTGCGGTTTCCCCAGCAGCTCTGGGCTGCCCAGGCCACGTTACACACGGGATGAGGGCGGCCCCAAAGCGAGGCGGGGGTGGACCCCATAAGCGCTCGGGTCAGGGCGGGGGACTCCCTGGGAGGGCTAGGGACGATGAGGATGAGGGGGGAGAGAAGGAGGAGGAGAGGGCTGTGGGGGGGGGTGACGGACGGGGAGGGGGCGGGGAGGGGCCTGCGCATCCCAGGGGTAGGGGCGCGGCCTCTCGGCGGCCCCGGGCCCCGCCCGCGGCTCCCGGCCCCCCACCCTCGGTCCCGGCCCCCGCGACCCGCACCCCGCACCTTCCTCTCCCATGCGTTCTTCCCTCCAGGTGCAACAAAGTAGCGTCAACCTCATGCACTCGGCGGGAGGCGGGGCCGACGGCCGGGACTAGGGGCGGCCGGGCCCGCAAGCTCGCCCACCGCCGGCCCGGGGAGGCGGAGGCGGGGAGCGCGGGCCGGGCACCGCCGCCTCGAAGACACCGGCTGGGACACCCGCTTGGCGCCGCGGCAGCCCGTGGAGCGCGCTGAGGGGCGGACCGAGGCGGGGCCCGCGAGCTGCAGCAGGGGCGGAGCAGGCGCGGCGCGGCGGCCGCAACTGCCCTGCGCGGCCCCGCCCCTTAGACAGAGGCCCCACCCCTCTCTCCCGCCCCTTCCTCCTTTCATTCATCTTTCCGTCCCTAGGCGGCAGCTCCCTGCTGTGCGCACCGAGGCTGGATTGCACTCTCTGATCCGGTGTGGACACCCAGGAAAGTAGCCTCCGTTTTCCAGTAGGGAGTTGGTCAGACCAAAGACAGCGAAAGGCGAAAGGCCCAGTCCAGAGCTGGTGCCCCATGGGGACGCTGGTGACGGTCGTGGGGAGTCCTCGTCCTCTCTAGGAAGCCTACAGTCGGGGAAGGCTATGCCCTCGTCTCAGGGCCTCCAGCTGTCCAGGACACAGACTTGGGACAGGAGCAAACCCTGCCCACCTGTTGCGGGTGTGCCCCGTGTGAGTTTTTGCCCGGTCCAAGGGTGGACGCAAGGGAGTAGGTTTGGGTTGGGTCCACTGACCAAAGGATTGGGCTGTCAGGTGCAGTGCTAGAAAGGCAGAGTGCCCGCCTGGAAGGGTCAACCCTTGAGTGCCGGATCTGAGCAGAGGGCGTTCTTCCCCCCCTCCCCCCAGCATCTCACTCGCTGGGAAGCTGTGGGCCAGGTGAGCTGCAAGTCCAAGCTCACCAGTGACTGCACGCAGAGCTGGGTGTGCAGCTGCTTTAGGGCAGAGCCAGAGCAGCCGACACTCAACAATTCCCCAGAGGTGGGGGTGGGGGTGGAGGATGGGGTGCGGTGGGGAGTGATGGATAGGGTGGGGAGGATTTAGATTTTCTTTTTCTTTCTTCACACTGAGCTACATCCCTAGTACCTTATTTCTGTTCTCTCTCTCTCTCTCTCTCTTTCTCTCTCTCTCTCTCTCTCTCTCCTCTTTCTTTCCTGGGGATGGAACTCAGGGCCTTTATACTGAGCCACATCCTTGACCATTTTCTTTTCGTTTTCCATTCTTTTTTGAGACTGGATCTCACTATGTAGTTCAGACTGGAGATACACTCACCATGAAGCCCCAGCAGGCCTCTTCCTGACTCAGCCTCTCAGTTACAGGTGTGTGCCACAATGCCTGGCATTTTGGGTACTCAGAGTTAAGGTGGATGCCCTCCTGTCTGCTGGTCAGATGGTTCCCCGGGTGATGGCAGTGAAGTGTCCCTAGGATGCATGAAGGAGCCCAGGTGATACAGCAGCCCTGGGCTTGTTTTTCTCCTAGGGTCTAGGGCATATATCAGATCCTAATAAGAAACAAGCTCACTTGGCAGGAGTTTATTTTACAGACCCTCTTCATTTGACAACTGAGTTTCATTCCTTTGACTAAACGTGTAAATGAGAAATTGTGTATGGTATGTACATTACAATACTCAGAACAAAGAAGTGGCCAAAGGAAATGCCGATTTGATGACTTTGCTTTTATTTGCAAAGCTCTTCCATGCAGTACTATAATGTATAGCAACATAAAACTATAGTACTAGAGTGCACAGTAGAATCAGCAAGAATTACAGTACTGTATAAACAAGGTATACTGTACAAAAAAGAGAAACCCTTGCAGGTAAACAAGGTGGACAGAACTGCAGGACGTGGTGGTGCACAGCTGTAATTGCAGCGCTCAGTAGGCTGAGGCAGGAGGATTGCTGCAAGTTCCAGCCTAGCCTGGGTTATACAGTGTGTTCAAGGCCGGCTTGAACTGCATAGTGAGACCCTGTCTCAATAAAATAATAATTTAAAAAGGTCATATCCAGGTTTCGGGTTGCTAGTCTGAACAATGTGCCTCAGTCATAAGTCTGAAGCTCATTAAATAGGTTAGGTCCTTAAGGAATGTCTATATTTACTTTAGAAACAGGCTCTTGCTATGTTGCTCAGACTAGTCTTTTTTTATTTTTCTGGACGGCGTCTCACTATGCAGTACCTTGAAGTTCGCTTATGTAGCCCAGGGTGGCCTTGAACTCACAGGGATCCTCCTGCTTTACCCTCCCGAGTCCATCGTGCCTGGCTCAAACTAGTCTTGAGCATCTAGGCTCAAGTGATGGCGTGGCTCAGCATCCTGAGCAGCAGAGATTAGAAATGCCCCTACCCTGCAGCACCTTGTTTACAACACCTTGTTTAAGAGAGGATAATTACAATGGTCTGAGAGAGTTGAGGAAAAGCAATAAAGACAGGCTGAGCCCTGCACCTGATGCGAATCTTCTAGCTCAAGATCAAGACGTTTTTGGTGTGTGTTTGTTTTTTCCTGTGGTACCCGGGATTGTACTCAGGACCGAGTACAATCACCAGGCAGGTGCTCAAGCCACTGAGTTATCTCCCAGGCCCCAAGAAGTTTTTGATATAATGGCCTAGATCTGATGTTGTTGTTTTTGGTGGAACTGGGGATTGAACTCAGGCCCTTGCGCTTGCGAGGGAGGCGCTTATTCCACTGAGCCATCTCCCCGGCCTAGATCTGATGTTATAAAAGACAGTAGCCTTTAAGTTCTTGGCTGCTGTGAGCTTTTCCACTGGCCCACCTTGCACTCTGCAGTGCATGTTTTTCTTTTTTTAATTTATGTATTTGGTACAGGGGCTCACTCTGCTCACAGTGATCCTCCTGTGTCAGCCTGCCCAGCACTGGGATTACAGGCATGCAACCACTATACCTGGCTCCGATGTCCTGCTCACAGGATGGAGCAGGGTCGGCGTGGCATGCTTGCCAGGCAGGTGCTTAGATCACTGAGCTATCTCCCTGGAACTGCAATATGTGTGTTTTTCCCCTGCTTTAACTGGCCTGCACTTGGTCTGCATAGCACACTTCCTTTTCCTTCTTTCCTGTCTAATAAATTAAGCTTTTGCATTCTTTGTGCCATCCAATTCTTTGAACAAAACAATAAGAACCTAGAAAAGACCATTTGCTACCATGCCATCAGACAACAGCAGACACCAGCCCAGTGCAAAGATGCTTGGGGAGGGCATAACAGAGGGGATGGAGCTAAGCATGGTGGTACACGCCTGGCCGCAGCACTCACGAGGCCAAGGCAGGAGGATCACAAGAGAAGGAGGCTAGCCTGGGCTACATAGTGAGTTCTGGGCCTGAACTACATAGTGAGAGACCCTATACCTAAATATAAAGTTGATTGAAATATCTGGTGAATGTTTACATTTTTAAACCTTTTTTTATAGTAAAAGATACATAGCTGTGAGTCTCTCTCAAAATATTCCCCCTCATCGTGAATACACTTATCCTGTTGCTTGTGCCTTTTTTTTTTTTTTTTTTGTACTGGGGGTTTTGCCACTTTTTATTTTATTTATTTTATTTTATAGGGAAGGGTCTACAGGGTGCTCAGGGTCTCACTACTAGATTGGACTCATAGTGATTGACCTGTTTATAGCCTCCCAAGAGCTGGGATTACAGGTACACGCTACCACACCCAGTCTCAATTGCCATCTCACTGCACCCCGGGGGTGGGGCTGGCATGGCAGGCCTCGGGATTGAACCCCTAGCCCCTGTGCCTGCTTGCTATTTAATCCACTGAGCTATTTGGCCGGCCCTTGCCACTTTCTGAAGTAGCTCTGAAAGTCTTTTTCATGAGTATTGGTTTAGTGGGTCAATGTAAGAGAAGCTCAGTTATGTTGGCTCCACAGTTCCATGTCCTGGGTGTAGAAGACTCACCCTAGGGCTCCTTGTCACTTGATAGGATAAAGGAGAAATGAAGAATCATAGATGTACTTCAGTTCTTTGGAGGCGCCTTTGCCCGGGACGTCATCTCCTGGCTCCAGCTTAGCCTCTTCAGCCTCTAGCACAGACCCATCAGCTTCCTGATTCGGGCTCGCAGGAGACACTGCCGTGAGCTACAGGTAGGCACTCATGAGAAACGGCTTCCAGAACTGCTTCAGAACATACGAGAATAATGGAAGAAGTGTTTTTCAAGAAAAAGGGAAGATTTTGGAGAGAATTAATTGTGTTTTTGACTTTTTTGGGGGAGGATGGGGGTACCAGGGATTGAACTTGGAACCTTGTGCTTTCCAGGCAGGCACTTATGCCACTGTGCTATATCCCCAGAACTTTTTGCATTTAAAAATTTTGCAGGTACATTTTAGATGTACATAGTGATAACATTCATCATAGGGAATACGTACTTGTACATGATATATCTTTTTTTGTATAAAAAATCCAACTCAAAACCTTGCACTTAAAAAAAAAAAAAGACCTTGCACTTGCCAGGCAGGTGCTGTGGCACTGGGCCTGGGCTATATCCCTGGCCCCTGTACATGATGTATTTTTCTTCTTTTTTTTTCCACTTCCCCCTCACCTCCCTTAAACCCATCTTCACCTCATTTACAAAGCTTTGTTTCTGTTTTTTCTTTTTATTCTTGTTCCTTCTTTCCATTTGAGCTTCCCCTCCCTTTTTTCCCTTTCCATTTGAACATTTTCTTCCCTCTTCCCAATGTCTGTTATGCATTTTGGTCCTAATTTGCACTTTCAGTTTCTCAAACCAGAGAAACAACACAGCAAGGCCTAGGCTTCAGTCAGTTTTTTATTGTAAATTTTTAATTTGGCATTATAGTAGCAGTCTGCACATCTCAGTGCCTTTCCCTGAAGGATACAGGAAGCATTCGATGTGTTTACTCACTTGGTATGGCAAAAAGTATACAGTGTTCAAAGGTATCAGGAATCTGGACCTATGCTTATGCTCTAGGGAACAGTTTTTGTGTATATTTACCCAAGCATCACAGTGGGTCCAGTACACCCATGCCACCCCATGATTTGTATCAAATAATGTTTTGATTTTTCTGGTAGAAGCAAGTCAATTCATACAATTATACATGAAAACCCGGATTTTCAAGTTTTTGAGCAGGTCAAAAGTGAATCATCAGATGACTCATTCAAGGATGATGAAGATGAGCCATTATGGTAAAATAAAATAAAAGCTTTAGTAACAGAAGAGTGGTGTGGGTGTATGATGACAATACCTTTGACAGCTACATGAGTCAGAGTTCCTGTGACAGTGAAATAGAGCAGACATCACCAGATGACCAGGTAGCTCAGCAGATTAAAGCCCCTGCTTAGGCAGACTCAGGGACCTTAGTTTGATACCTGGTGTGCTGCTATGTAGGCCCTGTGCTCAGGTTGCACTGAGACAGCAGATTGAGACTGGGCGTGGTGGCGTGTGCCTGTAATCCTAATGTTTGGGAGGCTGAAAACAGAAGGATCACTACAAGTCTGATCTGTGTAGTGAGACCCTGTAGATTCTGTACTAAATATGAATAATTACATAAATAAATAAAATCACCTGATGAGAAACAGGGAATGTAAACCTTCTTGACTTAGATGATGAACAAAACAGCAATGTGAGTCTATATTTGACGAGTAGAAATGTTGTGAAATGGCCACGAAATCAAATAGAGCAATCCAATGTTAGAAGTGGGTCCAAAAATATAATAAAGGTCTTGGCAGCGGTAAAGTGTATCAGACAGAATACCACCAGCACTGCCTGCCATCCACTGTTGGAAATAATAACAGATGAAGTGCTACAAGATACTGTGAAATACACAATGTCTGAAATGTAAGTAAAATGTCCTGTGTGTATTTGTAGCCATATTAAAAAATGTATTGGAGCCGGCCAGATAGCTCAGTGGATTAAAGCGCCTGCTTAGGCAGATGCAAGGACCGGGGTTTGATCCCTGCGAAGTCTGATCTGTGTAGTATGACCCTGTAGACCCTGTCCTAAATGCATTTAAAAAGTGTATTTATTATAACACCTCACTAGCTGAACTGAAAGCATCCATAGGTCTGCTGTACTTAACAGGGATTTCTCATGGTTGCTGTAGGAGTGTAAAAGACTAATGGAAAAGCGGTGAGTCAAAATACAGCATAAAAATTTATGTTCTTGTAGATGTAAAGATTTATTATGTTTTCAGTTTCCACATTTATCTTGGCACTCAATCATAGGGTCCTTCTTTGTACAGTAATAAACAGGATGACATTGTGAGCAGACTTGTTGCTCCCATCTCCCAAACTGAGTGGACTGTGACATTTGACATCTGCCTTCCAATTGATGTCACAGTTGTGAACTGAGCACAAGTTGACCAGCATGGGAACTGTACACTGGAGCAAAGCAGGAATTCCAAATGAGATGTTGTAATTTTCAAAACAGAATTATATAGTTCAATCTTTGAATTTCAGAAATACATACCATTGGCCTCATATATGGCAAAGACAAACAAACTGGAACTGCTGATGTCAATGTGGAGGAATGTGGCAGCGCATGCCTATAATACCAGCACTGGGGAGGCTGAGGCAGGGTGATCACTATGAATTTAAGGCCAGCCTAGACTGCATGGTGAATCCAGGCCAACCTGAACTACATACCCATACCCTATCTCAAGCAACAGCAACAACAACAAAAACAAAAACAAACATTGCAACATGATAGAAATATTGATAAGAAAACCTTGACAAAACAGAAGCCAGGATGGAAACTTTCAAAAACAAAACCAAACATAGTAAATTTTGATGACCTGCTTCTTGATCTATTCTGCCAATCTTTTCCTCTTCTCTTCTCTTCTCTTCTCTTCTCTTCTCTTCTCTTCTCTTCTCTTCTCTTCTC
>NDGN011518563.1:829-11361 GCA_002564285.1 Tympanoctomys barrerae | reverse complement strand
ATGACGATATTAATGTGGGTCTTTTCCTTTCCCATGTTGGCTTCGATTTAGTGGTGGCTTTCATTATGCCTGTGCTCTCGTGGCAAACCCATTGCTAAAAAAAAAAAAATGAACCAATACTTTGAATATAACAATATACAATATAACAACCAGTGTTTATTTCCTATGCTCATGTTTTGAAATTCTGTATCTTTTATAGATAGATATAGATACAGATATATTTAATGTTTTATTCTCTTCAAAATGAATAAACGTTCTTGAAAAAAGATAGATATACAGACAGACAGACATGAGATTCGGGAAGTCATTGCATGCGATTAAGAATGGAATAGAAAAAAAAAAAAAAGAACGCAGTGGATTCTCACAGCAGCCCATATGCAACCTGGGGCCAGTAAAATGCTAGAGAATGGTTCAATTCATATGCAAAGGATCCAGAGCCAAAGAAATTAATTGGATAAGTCTTATTCAAAAGGTAAAACCTTAAAAGCCCAGGTTTCCTATAATGCTAGAAAAATATCTTGAAGTTCTAATACACAATGGGAAACAAAAAAGAATGTCCCTGCTTTAGGAGAAAGTGTTAATTTGCCTTTTTTGGGTCATTTTTCTGAGACTGGATGGCCAGCAAATTGGATGTTTACAGCCCCTGTTGCCTGTAAATCTTCCTCACTCAGTCATGCAGTTGAGACTGATGTTCCAGTCTCTTTTAGGCACACCCAAACACAGATGCACATGAGGACTCAATGCCTTTCTTGCTATGTGTAGTTATCCTTTAGTCCAGTCTCAACTTGATAGCTAAAGGTCACCACCACAACATGCTTCAAATTAGTTTCTACTGACTGATCTTTGAGTAAATGGGCTATTTTTATTTTGTGTTGTCCTATGTGTTTTCAATACCATCTAGTAATTTTATTTCAAATATTGCACCTGTTGTGTTCCAAAGCTTATTTGGTATTCATAGGGATTATTTCATATACTACCTGCATTTTCTATATCTTCATTATATTTATTTTTCTGGATTTTATAGGCATTGTTATGATCATTTTCAAGTAATATCTTACTAATTTCAACCTGGCTATCTTTTTCTTTTCTATTTCTTTGTCTCCTCTTTTGATACAATATTTTATGTTTCTTCATAAAACAATACACTTTAACCAAATGGTGAATTTATAGATGATATGTTGTAGGGAATCTTTTTTTTTTTTTCAGAATTGGAACCAGGGATTGAACTCAGGCCCTTACTCTTGTCAGGGAAACACTTATTCCACCGAGCCATCTCCCCAGCCCCAGGGAGTCTTATTTTACCTTCACCTGATATGCTTTAAAATTGTCTGAAAAAAAATAAATAAATAAAATTGTCTGCACAGAAGTTAAATTATTAATGTTTCTTCTTTTACCGTGGAAGTTCTTTATTTTGGAATTTGTTAGTATGAGTCCAAATGGTTGATAAATCCATATCCTACGTTGCAGGGTCTCTATATCTTGAGATGGGCTCTAATTCCTGAAACACGACTTTTTTATTTCACTAGAATATATGAAGCATTTGCAAAAGTGTGCTACTTTCAAGAATTTTATATTTCAACCTCTGACTCTGTAACTCTGGGAAGCCACTGACACCTCTGATAGTGGGCCATACTAATCCTACTCCTGTTTTCCAATTCGTCACTTGAAGTCAAATAGCTAAAGCTTAAATCTTGATTATTTAGTATCATCTCACCACATTTATCATTTAATAATAGATTTGGTTTTTGCTTTGTAATTATTTGTTCTTATTCACCCTCTCCATATTTTTACCCAGAGTTTTAAAAGATACTGACATTTCTTATCTAGAGAAATAAAATTATTACTAAAATATTGTAAATTGGTAATATTTTACTTTTATGATTCCTTGTATATTTTACTAAGGTTTTTTGCTTTGTAGAGAAACGAGAACCTCATAATTTAATGAATGTTTATGGTTTCAAGTTTTTTCCAATACAATATATCAAATTTTTACCATTTTTCTTTTTTCTTTCTCAAATTCTTCTCATGTTTGTGTGAGAATTATTCAGCTACTTGTTTAATTTCAATAAACTTTAATCAATATTTTAACATATATTTACTTTCTGTTGTAACAAGAATTTCCTGGCTTATATTTTTCTGTCCCATTTCTTAAATCAGTTATTACTCTAAGGAGATAAGTGTTATTTTAATGTTTAACAGTATTTGAAAGTAAAGATCCAGACATTATGGATCCTTTTATTATGATATACTAGTTTTGGATACGCATTTAGTGGAAAAGAATAAGAAATATAATTTTTTGTAAATTCAAGAATTTAATCACTTTTATCTAAAATATGTGGCTACAAAATGGCCTTATTACAAGAAACAACTAGAAATGAGGAAGAATACAGGCCTTAGACATTGGACAATGGTCATCAAAGGACTTTAGTCCCCAGTAAAAGGGATTCAAATGTTGTCTTTGCAATGTTCTGAGTATGGTGAGAGTGTGTCATCTTAGAGTTCATGTGTGAAGTTTAATCCCCATTGTGAAGTAATAACAATTGAAATTTACTCTGATCTTTATGTAATCAGAAGTGGAACTTTCAGAGATCAACTAAATGTGTGATTTTTCAAAGTGCAACTGCCATGTTTCAATATTGATTTGTATATAACACAGAAAGACCATAGGACATATAGACACATATATGATGCCTATGTCTTTCTACTTCTTTGTACTGGTTCAGACCTTTGCCATAAAGCAGGCTATCAGAAAACAGGACCTTGTGGTACTCTCTTGTAATCTCTGTAATCCCAATACTGAGGAAGACTGAAGAAGTAATTGACAAATTTGAATTTTTCCTGTGCAACTTAGAATACTCTGTGTCAAACTAAACATACAAAGTACTGAGGATATAGCTCTGTGTTATAGCTCCCTGGTTTCAATGCCCTGTTGAAAAGGCTTTCAAAGTACAAACTAAAAAAAAAGTTCATTTTCTCACAAAGCTGAAGAATGATATTATAGACAAAGAGGAATGACATTATTGACAGCATAACAAGCAACAGAGTTCCCCATTGGCCAGGAGTCCCAAAGGATCACAGGATAGATGAGAAGCTCTTTGGTTGGCGTTTCCTATAGAGAAGCAAAACATGGAAATCTGTCCGACACCCAGTAGTTACCTGTCATGGATGACTCTATGAGTTTAAAATAACAGCTTCAGCTCAGCTTGCTTAATGCAGTGTTTAAAGAATATTAAGTTACTCAGTATTCCAGAATTCTTTGAAAACAGCACTCATTCTGATGTTTGGAAGGGTTGTTTTGTGTATTTTATTTGTTGAAGTAACTGCTTTCCTGGTTGGAGTCCTAATTCTCATCTTTTTCCTGTTTGCTTTTGTGTTTCTGAGTCCTAGCAACCTATGTAGCTTGAGATAACTTAACCTGGAGTAACTACTGTTTTCTTTGTAAGGATAGTCAGCCCAATTCCATGTTAGGCCCCTTCATTGCTGGCTGCCTACTTATAAACTATGGAGCTAAATTGTCTCTTATACTACCATACACAAAAAAGCCTCTCACCATTAAGAACCCCTTGACTTTGAATCAGAACGGTGAACCACAATAGAACATCTTTTGTTAAACAAATTACTGAATCTGAACCAGTAGTATTGTGCTATGAGCTGTAGAAACTGGCTTCTAACAGAAAATTTATATTGAGAAGTGAGGCTGTTGCTGACAACACATACTCAAAAATATGAAAGTTACATTGGAATAAGGTTATGAACAAAGGTTGGAAGTGGTTTATGAAACAGCCCAGAAAATATCATAGACTGGTGTAAACAGACTGTTACTTATGATTTCGGAAGGGAAACAGGAGACAAATATATGGGGAGGGGGCAGTGCAGGGTGGACATGAGGACTCCGTTGGAAATTGGAGTGAGAGTATCTTCTTTCACCTCAGTTGAATACTTCGCTGTACTGTATCCTTGAACTAAGGCTTTAGAAAAAGAGGAAGCTGCTTCAGCCCAAACCATGGATCTCCACTTCTCCCAGCTGAACCGCAACTTGGATAAACAGAGGGCCTGTGTGAGTCACATTCTGGTAGACCCAAAATAAGCCCCTAGAAGCCATGGTATGTACCTTTCCCTCATGATGAAGCCATACCTGGGTACTCATGCACTACAAAATATCCTAAACAACTGAAAGTAACCCCAACTTCATTAAAATTAGTTACGACTTCATTTATATTGTGGTTTTAACTCTTCCCCCAGTGGAATGTGAGAACCGTTACAGCTCCACACAGAACTATATTTTTGACCAAATCTTCCTCTCTAATAGACAAGAAGACATAGTGCTTTTTCCTGATTGGAGAGAATTGCCATACAAGTTCAAAGAACTACTACTTTTGTGCGTGTGTGTTTGTGTGTGTGTGTGTGTGTGTGTGTGTGTGTGTGTGTGTGTACATAGAAATCCTGTATAGACTCTGACACTGTACGCTCTTTTCACTGGCCTACTCCTACTCAAAGAATGGATCCTGGCTAATAATTTATACTTTTCCTTCTTGTGTGTGTCCTGTTCAATTCTTTATTGTATATATACAGAATCTAGGACAGTCACAAGCCCCCTGACAGCAGTGGTCCTGAAAGGAGGTAGATGTATTTATTTGGAAGACATTTCTAAACAGAAAGCCCTCAGATTGAGCAGCAGTCTGTTTTTAGTCACTAGTGAGACTAAACAGCAAAAAAGAAATAGGAAAGATTTTTAACTTTTATTATATTGCCTGAGAAGCAGTGAGACAATAAAACATACAGAGTACAGCTAGTGGCCACTTGCTAAACAGATTAAGGATGATAAAAAAAGTCGTGCTTGGCAACACTTAACAAATGACCTGAAGGTATTTTGGAAATCTTCCTGGAAGTCTTTCCCACACAAAAGGACAAGAGGACTTCCAAGACAAATGTGTCGGCAAAGAGCACAAGTGAGCTCCCGCCCCTACATCAGGCTCTCAAGTTCTTGTTGCCTATGGCCTCCTTGCTACCTATATACTTGATTTTAGACAGCGAAGCAGTATACCACCATAGTTATAGTTCAAAGAATCCTGAACACAGATTACAACAGTGCCATTCCTTGTTATGGACATTGTGCTGAATGCCCAGGTATTGACAATGCAAAATGGGTGGAGTCATGGAAGGGACCTTCAAGGTTTCGAAGGAAAACCTGGGAAGACAAGCAGCCCTGGAGAGTACCCTGCCTAAGGGAACTTCATGAATATAAATGTGGCAGTGACCAAACAAGTTACTGTCAGAACGCAATGTCTCTGTGAAAAGCTATCACCAAGAGGAACAATAAAATCAAGGGGAAGAGTTAACGAAACTTTCCCTCCATTGTATACAAATTTTAGCATATAGAGTTGAAGGATTTAAGGTCAGACTTTTTGAGATTGGGTTATGATTTGGGTCAGTTACCCCTTTCCAATTTCCTTTTCTTCTTTTACAATAGAAATGATATATCACATTCTGTGCCAGCCCCACTCCCTGGGGCGGGATGAGCCAGCTATTAAAACCTGGTGAAGTGACACATGCCTGGAATCCCAGCATTGGAGAGGCTGAAAACAGGAGGACCAGTACCAGTCTGAGCTGCAGAGTAAGACCTTGTACCAAATCTTTTTTTTTTAAAGAAAGAAACAATAGGAATGATAACAGGTGCTTGCTCTGTATTGGAAGTAGATACTGTTTTAATTTTATAGTTTCACAGCTGAAAGAGTTTGCCTTTAATATCAGATGAGAGTTTGGATGTTTGTATTAATGGTAAATTGAGTAAAGACTTTGGGATTTCTAGGAATGAAATAATTGCTTTTGCAGCAGAAGAATGATATGAACCTTGTTGGCTGAGGCAGAATATTATGTTCTGGATATTCTTTGAGTGTTTCCTTCAGGGCATTATGGTGAAATGCAATGGATATTATGAAGTATTAAAAATACAGGAAATAAATCCAACTATAGCATTTAGAAGTAGAGGCTTTAAACATAATTAGAAAGATGTGGTGTTCTTATACAATGGAGTATTAATCAGCTATAAAGAAAAACAAACTCAATGCCTTCATATACAATGGATGCAACTTGAAACTTCAAGATATACTAAGAAGTGACATAAACCAGGCCCACATGTGTATATATCATATTGTCTCCCAAGTGTAAGAACTCAGAAGAAGAAATAAAAATTGAAAGGTACAACATAGTTAAATGGAAAGTGAGATCTTCAGGATTAAACAACGAAGAGAAAGTAGAAAAGTTAGGAAATAGGGCTGGGGCAAAACCATACATTTATATAAACAAGATGGTTAAGTCAATGATCCTAAGAATCTCCATCAAGTTTTTGAAAATAGCAGTTAATGGGTAGAATTCTCACCCTGGCCAACTCTATGTGCTGATATCTGTGAATTAAGCAACTACACTGAGGATACCAATGTGTAATTCTAAAACCATGGTTGAAATGCCTATCATTTTGGTCTTCTAAGTGTGTACTTCTTCTAAAGTCATATTAATTATTGCTATACTCTCTTTAAAGTAAATGTTTGTTTTAAAAAGAGGTAATAAAAGAAAAAAGAGACAAGTACAAAAATGTCATGGGATTGTCCTGCTACAGTGATATCTATGGTTAGGTTTCTAAATTTCTGTGTAAAAATGTGTAATTGATTTTTTTCACATTCTATAGGGATTTAAAGTTTAGACTATCCATAGTTGTTGGAAAATATCGGTTCCATGTTATGTCTAATGTGTTTAATATTCAGAGAGATAGTAATGTTATGCTCAACTGCCTCTGTCATATGGTAAAAATATCATTAAGCTTTTCTTCTGGAGGGTTAACAACTTAAGTTTTCAAAAAATTAGAAAAAAAGAAGGGCTATGAGGATAGCCAGTACCTTGACCCTACCTCTCAAGGTCAGTGAGGATTTAGCACATAGGAGAACCTGTGCTTTGACATCCTGTGATCCAGTTGTATTCCAAATTTTCTGATCAAGGAGATTATGGGGCCACAGAGGAAAGGGATCAATTATGTACAGTGTGCCTAAAGAGAGTTATCTAGAGAGGAAAAAAAACCTCCCAGGCTTTCACAGAAAGCAAATTGATCAAGCAATGGCCGTGATTGACCCAGATGGCTAACAATGACAAAAGATCTGCAATCTGCTCTGCATGGTTTCAGGACAAATCCTGAGGGGATTTGACTGACCTTGTCATATACAAAGGTTACATTTTTACTTATGTTGGTCTTGCTTTAATTTAATCTTAATCACCCAGCAGAAAAGTATAACCATGATAAAAAGTAATGCCATATTAATATGATGAGATATAAAAGTCTCAAGTCAACAACTTTAGACAATTGCCAATTCTGCTGATAACCCACAACTATTATGGACTATTGGACTATATTGGGATATTTTGCTGAAATCATGTACATACAATCTTCGAACTGGCATCAAGTATGAAAAGGTTCTTTAAAGATTTATCCAAATACAGCTTCCCTAGCAGCAATAGAGCACCTATCTCTGACAAAGAAAAGGGGATGGGAGACATAAATGAAAGACCATTTGTAGTGAAAAAATATGTATCTGTATGGACAAAATTGTTAGGATAGATACACAGCTACTTTCTCTTAGTTCAGTGAGAAGAAAGATTTGTACAAATATCATTTAGACAAGAGGTCATGTCTGTATCTTGTACTGTGAATAACTACTATGAAGACAACAATATGCAATGTATTAATTATTGTAACTGTCCTACTAACCGGTTTTGAAACTGTCTCATTGTTATTTCTTTATAATTAAAATTAATTTTTAAGAATTAAAAATAAGTAAATACATGAACATAATTAGGATTTCATAAACCCATCAGAGTGGACTCTTCATTATTCAATACTACATTATTGAATCTCTGTGTGCGATCTTGTGCTGCCTTATGATCCTTTTGGCAAGAAGACAGACTCAGCACTTCTTGTTGCGCCTTGAGAAATGGGATTCAAAATAAAGCTTCTTCCCCTAAAGCCACACCCACTATAGAGAATTGTGCTATTTGTAAAGAAAGTAAAAGGTGACTTGGGGATTGGCACAGCATACTTTTAGAAGGTATTTTCCTTATTGTAGAAGGGGACTGGAATAATGAAGTAAGACCAGAGTCCCAGGAAGTCTAAGAGCCAAATTTCAGCACTAAAGGAAGTAGAGAATGCTCCCCTTTACTGGGAAACGTACTGACATGGAATCAGTGGCAGGAAGACATAGAGAGATCTTCAAAGAATGGTGGAGATTGATTGGAACATTTGCCTACCATTGATCTGTACTTAAATAGGTGAAGTCCCATGAAAATGTGTGTATCATACCTATCTGAACAAATTTTAAAGTTTAAAAAACAATAAGTGTATCTAAGGGAACCCATATATGAATATCACCACTTTAATAGGGAAACAAATTGGCTATAGATTAGAGGCTTTTCTGAATTAATCCTAAAATATTTAGTAGTAGTCACTAAATGATAAAATTCACCACAGGTAACTTACATATCAGAATAAAATCTGAAACTCTTTGAATAAGTAAAAAATAAATCTAGCACTCTAAAATATAAAAAATAAAATTTTCAGGATCCAATATATATCTACCACATATACAAAGAAGTAACAAAATATATACAACCAATAACCACCAGCAAAGTCATAGTAATGAAATAAATGTAGAAATCATACAGTTGAGAAGGCTGGTCACAAGTGCTTTAAAGTAGCTAACACAGGTGCCAGGGAGATGGCTCTATAGAATAAGAGCTTACCTGACAAGTTCAAGGGCCTGAGTTCAATCCCTGGTTCCAGGAAAAAAAAAAAGTAGCTAACACATATATGTCCCAAATACTAAGGAACATTAACAAAGAAACTGTATGGTGAGGCAAGAATGACAGGACAGCAACTGTACCAAGATAACACTCCAGAGCACAAAAACATTGTCTGGATAAATAATTCTGCCACACGTCATCATGCTAGATTAGATACTGAAAAACGTAAGATCAATGTCACCTCTAATCCTTGCTTTTTGAAGAGTGTCTACACTTAATCTTCAGTGATTGCACCAGTTCACACTCCTACTGTGTATAAGGGTTCCTTATTCCCACAGTCCCTTCTGAATTTACCAGTGGCTTATTTCTTGACAATAGGCATTCTTTATGGAGTGAGATGTAGTCTTAGTATTGGTTTAATCTGCATCTCTCTAATGACCAACAATGTTAAAATTTATTTTCAAGTATTTATTCACCATTTGTATTTCTTAACTATTGTTATTGTCCTATTTTGTTTTAAAATTTTGCTTTATTTTTTCCATAAAATGAAAATAAAGTTAACCAAAAAAAAAAAAAAGAAAGAAAAAAGAAAGAAAGAAAGAAAGCAAGCAAGCAAGCTAATTCAGGTTTCAAACAGAAAGTTTGACCTCCTAGAGAAACTACCTGTAACATACTTCCTTTCTACTAGAATTCTTATCCTCCTTGCCTAAAGTAAATTTCATGGAATAAAAAAACAAAAACTCAGTGTTCTTAAAACAAAGAAAGAAAATGAACACAAAGTGCAAGGAGTGAATTATTTGCAGGAATGTCAAAGTAATGTCCTATTTTGATGAAAACCATGAATTCCCACATATATGAAATTCAATGAACCCAGCATTGTGGTTTGTGCTAATTGGGAGCATCTGAAGCTGCAAATTGGTCATATGTGAGAGGACAGGACAAGGCCCCAGTGCCTAAAGCAGTCAAGCTACCTCAGTCTTGAGAAAAGCATCCTACCTGAACAATTTCAGTTATTAGTACAAGACAATCATATATCTCATGATACTAACTTTGGAAGAGTATAAAAAATGCCCCTATATTTGTCATTCAAGTTCTTTGTCTATCCAGCCTCCACTGGTTCTCGTACTTTGTCACTTGTCTTTATTTGCTAAATCCCCTTATCATTTTCTCTGAGGGACCTCCAAGAGACCAATGAGCCCCTACATATGTCTAGATGAACCCAAAAACTCCATATATTTATAAACAGGGATTTTTCAGAGGTTGCTGAGGCTACAGTTTGTAATCAATTCATGGGAGTTCTAGCCCAGGCCCGGTGAGTGTGTGGGAAAGCTTCCAGCTACCCTATGCTGGCATGACCTACTGGTCCCAGCCCAGGCGCAGCATGGGTGACACCCTATTTCACCCTATTAGGACACCCCCATCACTCCATAGAACCCCCCCATACCCCACACACAGATTAGGAATTTCTGCCGCATTCCGGGAACACCCAGATCAAGTCCTACTCCAGGCCGGGTGAGTGTGTAGGACAGCTACCTCTCCCTGCTACTCCACCTTGTCCCATCCAGACTAAGCTCAGGCCTGGCATACAGGCCTGTGGTGAAACCCTGCAGCTGAAATCCCTGCAGAGAGTGTAGGGGACAGAACCACCAAGCTAGTCCAGGGGAGAACATCTTGCCAGAAGGGCACAACAGGTTCACCCCCATGGGCAGCAGCAGGAAGGAGCTGAGCACAGCAGCCAGACCCAAGCC
>NDGN011518562.1:5042-19623 GCA_002564285.1 Tympanoctomys barrerae | reverse complement strand
GTCCTAATAACCTGTTTTGAAACTGTCTCATTGCTATTTCTTTCTCAATAAAATTAATTAAAATTTAAAAAATATTTTCTTGTCCCCTTACTTAATCAGCATTCATTCTATTTAAAATATTTACAATAAAATCTGTATCATTAAAGCACAGTACACAAAAATCATAATTTTCACATCTAACAATCACAATCCGAGAAAATTAATGCACAGGATAAGTCCCTCATAGAACAGATGCACCTAATAATTTTTATTCAATAGCATTTGAGGTAAAATTCCAAAAGAAAAAGTCACAGAATTAAAGGTATACCTGAGAGAAGAAAGAAATGCAAAGATTTTAGTCACTTGGATGTTTTGTTACACTATGAAAAAAAATTAATTTCACAGAAGCTTTTGACCCCAACAAACAAGGTGTACACAAGCAACTGTCATTTAACACGGTCTCCCCCATAGTGAACCATAAGCGATGCTGTCATGCACTCAACAGCTACTTAACAGTCGCCTCTGACATTCCTGAGTACCCCCTACTCTGCTAACAGCTGAAATGTTTACTTTCCTTTGGTCCCCTCAACAGCTCTGTGAGAGAGATGTTTCTCAGATTCTTGATAGAGCTGAATAAAATAAGGCATGGAGAAGTTCAGCCACTTATCTAAGGTCACAGAGCCGCTTCCATGGAGCCAGGATTTAAATGCAGAATCTAAGTCCAAGCTTTTCGGGGGACCTCACCAGGGACAAAATGCTAGGCATATATATCGAGGACCTTGTGACTGTTGCACAGGTTAGGTATGATTTACCCCTCCAAGTGTTCATCCATGGAAAGCCAGTCCCCAGTGCGGCAATGTGGAAGGTAGTGGAACCCTTAATACCTAAGGCCTAATGGAAAGGAATTAAGTTACTGAGGGTTCTGCCCTCAGAAGGAATTAAGGTAATTCTCAGAGGACCCTGCTTAGTTCTCTTTTGTAACAGTGGTTACAAAAGAGCAAGCCTGGCCCCCTTGGTCTCTACAGCTTCTGTCTCACTATGGGATCTCTCTCTGTGCTTTCTTCTTCTCATACACATCATGACATCAGTCTCCATGCGATGTAGTCAAAGGTCCACCGTGAGGTGCAGTCATGGGATGCCGATGGAGCTGCTATCGGTGCCACTACGTGACCCTCCAAAACTGTGAGCTGAATAAACCCCTTTTCTTTATGCATTTCCAAACCTCAGGTATATTGTTAGTTTTCAATGGAAAGCAAACTAATACAAATGTGTTACAATCCTGCCCTCTGTCTTGCTACAGTCTAGGATCTCTAACAATTAGACTGTCTAGATTCTGCCTATTATTAAAAATTAACTGATACATGTAACAGAAATCGTACATGTTAGTGGTAAACAATTTTCAATACATGTGTAGCCTGTATAATATCAGGTTAAACATGTCTATATACTGAAACATGCATAATTTCTTGATGGTGAAAACTTTCAAAAACCTTTCTTCTATCTTGTTGAAATTGACAATATATTCTTTTTGTCTAGAGTCACCCTACTGTGTACTACAACGTCTTGATTCCACCTCACTGTAACCTAGAACCTCTTTATCAACCTTTCCCTGCCCCACCACCCCCAACCATTTTATCCTCTGCCAGCTGCGACTCTGAAACCACACATCTACCATTGAAGGCACTATGGCTGAGTCTGTAACGCCTACTATGACAATTTCAGTTGCTACAGTTCTGTTTCCCATTTAGAACTATGAATGAGGAAAAATGCATTTCTCAAGTCTGCATTTGTGATTGGAAGTAAACTTCCTTATAAATGCTGTTAGTTTGAATGTTATTAAGAATATGAATCAGATAAATATCACATCAACTAAGCCACTTCATTGGTTTACTCATGGAATTTAATCACTACTTTTACATTGTTTCAAATGAGAAATTCTGTTATTGTATTTTTTAAACTATCACACAGGGAAATTGACCTTTTATTTTTTTAGTTCAGCAAATATTGTCTTAGTCCATTTGATATTGCTGAAACAGAGTAACTGAGACTGGGTAATCTAAAAAGGAAATTCACTTCTCACAGCTCAGGGAGCTGGGAAGTTCAATATGGACACAGAAATTTAGTTTCCTGCAAAAGAACTTCTGGAAAGACACTGATGTCACAGCACAGTTTTATAACACATAGATTTACCTCTCACCCTTAACAGCAGGGAAAATGCATTCCTAATAAAACAGAAAAGGGATTTACAAACCCCTTAGCACAATCTGTTACCTTCAAGACTTCGTACTCTGTGTCATCTACCCCATATTACCCTTCCTGCCTAGAATAAACATATTGGATACTAACATAGAAAAGTTTTCAAAATAAACTTTCACAGAAGGCATACTGCTTACATGTATAACATCTGCATCTTTTCAGAATAATTAGAAGCTCTAGTTTTACAGAGACTTTATCATAATCACTGAAATTCTTTCCAGGACAGAGGTAACAATGGTGGCAAGCATTAAATGAGCACATATTGTCAACATTACACACAACTAAACATGGTTCCTGACAGATTCTTGAGTATGTATTTATGCAGCATTTCAAGACATGCTCATGTGCTTGGAGTACTATATGTAGTACTGCACTTTCATGAGGACAGTACTCTGTTCTGTGCTTATAAAACTACAACGAGAAAATCCTCATATTTAACCAAAAACAAAGATAAAACGCACTAACTCCAACAAATTGATAAAGGTAAGTTGTTACGCTTAGTACTAGCTCAAACTCCTGTTGGGCTTTCACTTCCCCCTACTCACTCACCTTCCTCAATAAACAAAGTTACTTGACTCTGAAGGAGTCACCTTCAGATCCTATATTAGTATTATTGCACCTACCAAGTGGGCTATTAGTGGTGAGGGCCTGTATTCAGGGGGGATTAAAACCGGCTTCAACTCAGGGCTGGAGCTACCTTTGGGCTGCAAAGACAGCCAAATGTTGTTGTTTCCATATAAGACAGAACAGTATCCTCTGCCACAACTTTCTCCTTAGGCCCTGCAGGATGACCTAATGAGAGAACTTCACATTCTCAGAGATTTATTAAGAAGACCTGAGACAGATTTCTAGACACCTCTACTGAAGCACACAATCCACTAAAGACAGCAGTCGTCAATTAAACTATGTCACTCTCTAAAGGCCCCAGCTTGGATTGACTTCCTTGAAGTTCTCCATGACAAGATGGAAAGCCTTGAGAAAGATTCCTGGTGCTTACAAATGACTTTTGGTTTGAAGGAGAATTGTGAAGACACTTATAAGCGTCACGCAATCCTGAGAGGGAGGCAGGACTGAACACTGCAGTGAAGCAACAAATAAGTACCACAGAGGAAGTGGCTTTGTCAAGGAGAGTGCTAGGAAAGAAAGAAGAGTAAGCGGGATGCAGAGACATTCATAGACTTCTCTCTCTAGAGCCAGCGCTATCTACTTAACCTTTGCTAAAGTAATGGTGGCACGCTCCTTCCTGCTTTCTAAGTATTCATCCCACCACAACCTTGGTTTTTTTTTTTTTTTAAGAAAAATGAAATAGGTCAGCCTGACAAAGGGTAAATGACTAAGCCAAAACAAATTTCCCTAAATTTAGCCAGAAGAGGTTTCATTAAAAGTCAGAAGCCATGAGCCAGCACAAATAGGATACAGGAAAGTAGGGGAGAAAAGAAATATGAGAAGGACAAAGAATAAAGGGTGTATCACTGTTATTATCCTGTCACAGGTGACACACATAAGGAAGTCTGTAGGAATTCTGCATATTAACACCCTACCTACTGGGAAGCACAGATAATGATGTGCCCACCTTGGTCAGTTCCAAATTATCACAATCATGACACAGGGCCTGGTTAGACGTGAACACTGAGTAAAAGCCTATCTTTACAGACTTGAATTCAGAAGTCACCATCTTCTATGGATCCTATGCATCCTATTCTGATATTGCAGGTGAAATCAGACCAAAAGTCACCTATGCTAGCAACCCTCAAAGGAAATAATGATCATTAATAAGCACTATGCCCTTAGAGGAAAGTATGTAACAAAGGGAGTCTCCCTGGTTCCACCTTCATGAGGTGGCAGCTATCTGGAGACAGGATTTACTGGTGAAGGTAGACGATGTGTTGTTTGCTGCTGGCTCTCTTCCCCATCTCCTAAATGAAGGAACCACCTCCATCTCTCTTTTCTGAAAGACAGTCCCACTTCTATCTCATCGGCTGCAGGAAAACTCCCTCCCTCTCCTTCAGTTATTTGTTCATTCTCTCTGTGAGGTAGATGGGCAAGATTACAGGCATGAAGATGACCAAGAAGTAGTCTCTGCCCCAGAGGATCTCAAAGTCTGATATGGGAAACAAGGACATAAAACAATAACAAACAATGTAGTAACTACTACCATATAGAGATGTAACAACAGAAATAGGGGAAAGACTAAGGTTTAAAAGAAGCAGTAATGTCTGTTCTTTAAAGAGGACTAGGAGTCTGTAGGGCTGAGAAAAAGCAGAAATTCAAGGAAAAGGGAAAGGTTTATGCAATAATAAGGCAATATGAAAGAACATGTTATGTTCAAGACAGAGCAAGTGTCTGTGGCTGGAAGAGTACAGGAATTTCAGGAGATGAAGACAAAAAGATTGGGTTGTTTAATAAAGGGTGGAGTATATCAGACTTCATTTCACAGTAAAGGGAGTGATTAAGGTTTTCAGGAAGGGGAATGGCAAATAGATTTTATTATAGAAAGGGATGACAAGATTACAGAAAAAAAAAGATTAATTCTATGATTCTAACCTGAAGGCAGACGACCTACAATTCTTCGTAAGAAATCACTATCTTGTGCTTTAATTATATGACTATAATTTGAAAACTGTTGTATTTGCCTGAATGTTTCAAACTGACATCTAAAATATTCAACTGATATTTAATTATTAAAACCTGTATCACGCCACTAAATTTCCTTTTCTTTAAAATGCTCTATCCTAAACACAGTGTTTTTCATAAAATATTTTTAAAATGCTTGCTAATTAAGATGCCTATTGATTACCCTCTAGAATGCTAGATATCACTCTTTTGGTTTTTAATATACTCAATGTATTCCTGTACTGTCCATATTATTATGGGTCTGATGGAATTTTTTCATCTATTTCTACAGACTTGGAGAAATGTAAGGTCAACCAGGTACTTGAGCAAGTATACATAAAACACACAGCTCTTCTTTCCTTTTGGCTGCTGGTCACAGGGATACAACTTCCTATCTTAGGCAAATCAGTACTGGGGTGCCACACTGACACCACTACCTATAGTTGTCACACTTGGCAGTAATTCAATGTGGAAGCTGAAGTCCCGAAACTGTTTCGCAGGTCATGTAGGATATTCCTGGAATTCTACCAATATTTTTTCTACCTTTCATAGGATCAATGTAAGCGAAAGGATCCTAATGAAATGCTTGCGGTTACTCATGGAATATGAATTGTAGGACACAGGTCAGTAAATATTTTGACAGCTTTTCTGATGTAAACAAGAAAATAAAGAAAAACATGCATTTATCAAGGGCTTTTAGAACTACAAAGATTGGTCATTATTACATGTTTGTTCAGAAAACTAAATAAAATAATATCTGTTAGCATTCTTAAGAGTTCCTTCTCAGTTTGGTTACAACAGAGCACTAATCAGCTGTTGAAATCTAAACTGATTATTTCTGAAGTGTCAACAGATGCACAAGCTGCTTGGCTGAAACAGGAACATGTGTCTGCTTCATGTCACCAGGCTGAAGGGACACAACCAAGAGAAGTGGAGAAAGACAAGAGTCTCACAAAATGTCATGGGAAAACACTGTTCATGATTTTGTAAAAATATTGTATATAAAATGACTTGTAAGGATAAGAAAAGAGAAAATGAGTAGAGCGAGGTCAATAAAAAGAAAAAAGAAAGAAACAAAGACCTTTTGCAAACTGCAATAAAACTGGATATTTATATTCCCCCCTGGAAAGAATTATAATGCTTCACATGGAACCCTAAAGATACAGTTCTGTCATAGTCCTGTATAATCTGCTACAAAGTAGAGAACATTTTCGTGCTTGGTGGCTGCATTCCACAGGCCCTGAGCTCCCGAGGCAATCACTATCTTCTTTCCCAGGTTAGTCCCTTCCCATTCCTGGCATATAACACCACTTGATAGTGGTTGGCAAACTTGCCTGATCATCAGGATTACAGAGTCACAGCCTCCTCCCTGGAGAATTCTGATTCAGTGTACTGGGGTGAGGCTGGGAGCCTTTATTAATGCAAACATCCCAAATGATTCTTATGATTCTTATGATTTTGGCAAACAGGGCTCTATCACATAACTACTTATAAACAGCGTGGTCTTAAGGATGATTCCCAAGAGTCATAATTTCTTCAGGATGGGAAACCTTCAGGGTACTATGTGATGTTGCTAACGCCCTCTTCCCAATCTGCAGTGACATAATTCAACGGGCTAACATCACTTAAACGTAACATCCAGTCTTTTCCCAGCCAGCGAATCTGCTTAGAAGGAAATTCTCTAAACTAAAGCAAAGACATGCCTGACAAAATCTAGCCTGGCTAATCAAGAGCAACTTCAACCCTACACACGGCTAGATTTTGCCACCGGTGACCTGGAGCCCTGTTTGATATCTCTGCGGCTGGGCTCGGCTCCTCCCCAAGTGTTCACAGAGACAAAGCCAGCTAATTTCCCTGTTACATGTGAGTGAGTCACCAACCTAACGATTTAGATTGCTAAGGTGCACGTATCGAAATACATGCTTCCCGGCACAATTCCCTATCTAATTACAATAGTAAATCCAATAAAGGCACAGTAAAACTGCCATGCAGGCAAGAGAAAGATACAAAGTCATGAGCCAATTCAGACAATGCTCATATCCTCAGAGGCACAAGCGTGGATGCCTACAGCCAGTTTTAGAGACTCCATATTGTGTCTTTCCCCTAGAAATCTTTTAAGAGTGTCAACTAGAAAACTGGTAAACTTCCACGTCCTGAGCTAAATGAAACCTGGAAAGCTGATTCCCTTTTCTTTAAATGAGCTTTGCAACATCTCTCTAATCTGTCTTCATCTTAGGTCCCATTTCTAAGTTTCAAAGTATGGCTTTAGACTAACATAATCATCGCTCAAACTTCTATGTACAAGTTAAACTGTGCGTTGTATTTGAGATGGAAACATAATAGATACCTGCTTTCAAGCCACACTGATTTAAGGCAAAATATCATTTAAATGTAGTTTAATCTGAGTTGCTAAATAAAGAATCAAAATTTTCTAAGGGTAATAATGCCTAGAAGTACCACCAATAAGATGTAAATTATAAAAAACAAATTCAGGATTTTGACTTATTTCCGTTATTTATCATAATTGGTATGGTTTATGTGCAGTTTTTTGAGCAAAGAGGGAAAGACTCTGAATATGCACACTAAGAGTTACACCTGTGATATTATTCCTCAGAGGACGGGTGACAGTCTTTCAAACATAAGAACCAGTGTAAAGCCCTCCAATAACCTACATGAAAACCACATCCACAAGCACTAACACAGAACAAAGCATGTACAATTCCCTTTAGATATTCAGCTTTTGTCATAGTAAAAATGCAGTAATATTCCAGAGAGGTAGAGGAGGGCTCAATATAAGGAAGAACTTTCTAAGAACCAGAGCGGATCTAAAATCTGAGATGTCAAAGCAAGCTTCCTTCCTCTAGCCCTGGAACTATGTGAGGAAAATCCCAGAGAGCACCTGTCGCACAGGCTACCAGGGATATTCTTGCTTTGCTTTGGAAGTTGTTCTAAAGGACCTAAGGAGTCATTTCCAAGTAAGTGTTTGATTCAAAGGTTATTTCCAGTTGCCAGATGGATGACACAAGGACAAACACCCCCCAACCACATACACACCCCCCCTGCTTACCCACAAGTTTTATCCAAGAACAGAACGTAGGACCCTTCCATTTCTAAATATAATTTTGCAAGCAAACTAGGCAAAGAGGAATTAATCAGCTATTTCCTCAAACTGTCAGTCTGGGGAAAGTAAAGGAGGCATGGGTTTTTCCTACCTTAGGATCCTCTTTGGGTCAAAGAACAAATCCACAGGCTGATAACCTTTAGCATATTCTTTAACAGGCTGCCAACAATCCAGTTCTTGTGATAGACTGGAGCTACAAAAGCCCACAATAGATCTGAATGCATTAATTGGTCATGTAAAAACATGTCATGCTATGAACCTTCTCTGCTCTCAACCGTATTTCAGTTTTCCATGTGACGAAGACACAGCAAGTCCAAACATGGTAGTTTCCGGAACAAGTGTATGAGGGGATAGAGGGGTACCAAACTTCAACTTTTCTCAGTTGAAGTCTGTGAGTTTCTAGACAAATTTAACTTATTTAACAATCAACAGGTTCAGCATACTATAGCAGTCTTGAAATAAAAAGGAAAACAGTTCCTTATTCCCTTATACTTGCACTTACACATATACTTACACTTATCAATCCCCTTACAGTTTATCAATATACTTATCAATACTCTCATAGTTTCCTTTATACTTACACTTATTGATCCCCTTATATCTCACCTAGCAACTTAAATGTTACTTGATAGAGTTTTCAGAAAAGGCTCACTTTTCTTTCTGATTTCTTTCCTGGCTTCTTCTATTACATAAATACATTATTCCTAAAAGAATATTGTGTGTATGGCTGGGTTTCTTAGTGCAACAATTAAGATTTCATTAACTTCTGAACTTCACTAAAGTGCTATGCTTCAAGAGTTTCTTATGTGACTTCTGAATATGAGCCAATGACATAAAAATAGGTACTGGAATAAGATTTACATCTTATTTTCTAGCATGTGTAGTATTTGGTAGCTTTTATTTACCATCAAATAGCCTCCGAATAAAATCTTTTTTAACCTTTCCCCTTGTTCTTAACAGTGTTTTAAATTACAATTGCTCCTAGGTGACGAAGCAGAGATGGTCCTTAGAGACAGAAATTCTACACAGATATTTCCAGTCAACACACGTACAAAGTGATGTTTAAGTATCCACATCCATAAAAGACCAAAGGCATCATTCAGATTCTGATTTGCCTCTGATTAACCAAAACTGATAAAATATCAATTTTATATTTTACATTTTATACTGTTGTCAAGTAGTCTTATATACTGCTTATAGTGTAAATTGGTAACTTTTCAAAGGAAGACAATGTGACTATACTTTACCAAAATGGTCACTACGTAGACTTTCTGACACAGTAAATATACAGCTAAACTATGTTATCCTAAGCATATATGCAAGGATAAATGAGTGGACAAGAACATTCATTACGACACTTTATATAAAAGCAAAAACCTAGTGGTAACTTAAATGTTCATCAGTGAAGGATTACTTAAGAAGACACGCAACCTTAAATCTCACGTGGTTTCTCATATGAGAAGCCCAAAGTATTGAGAGAAAAATTTAAAACAGGTAACAGGAAACAGGGAGATAGATATTGTGCAAATGGGAAGGGGGGCCAAGAGACGGGCAGAGGGTAACGGGAGAGGGGAAGGGGATTTTAAAAAGAAGTGAGATGTTTATGTACATGTACCAACTCCTCAGGATCAATGTAGTCAATATGCACTGCAAACATGGACTAACAAAAGTATTTCTAGAAAGAACTAATAAATTTACTAGTTAAGTAAAGCATTATATATCTTCTGTGGATAACTAAATTAATACACACCAAACAACCAAGTGTAGATGTGATTTTTTTTAAATCCTAAATGAAAATCAACCCATGGGTCAGTACTCACAGTGTAACCCTATGTGTGCTATCTATCGATATGAAAAACATATAGATACCTGAACATGCTTGTATAATACTAAAAAAATAAGGAAGGACAGTTAAAGAAATGGTAAAACTAGAGACTGAGGGCTTTGACTTTTCATTACACATCTTTCTCCCACTATAACTTTATACTACGCTCCTATATTACTTTTACTTAGAACCTCTATTTAGACTTCTCCTTAGCCCCAGACCAGGCAGAATTGCGTAATGCTGGCCACATCCCTTGCGGGTAGAAGCTCACCACCCACATCCCATCATCCCCAGCACTCTCGAGTCCTCATTCCAGCAGTATCCTCTGGCGCCATCCTGCCAGCACACCCAAGTTTCACTGTGGAACTCACGGAATGGGCAGCCTCAGATCTGACATTTCCTTCGCTGCCTTTCCCCTTTCTCTGCATCTTTAGATTATTTATGCTGACATTGACCCCTTTCCCCCTCTGCTCCTTCCCTCCTCCACCAAATATAAGCTTCTTCTAGAGCCTGGTGTCCTGTCCAGTATCCAGCATAGTGTATGAAGATATAGTGGAAGAAAAGTTACACTTGTTTTTTTATGAAAATAGCTTTAAGGGTTAACACCAGCTTCCACTTTCCTTTCCTGACCATGCAGACTTGGCAGTAAGTGAGTCTAAATTACAGAAAGATATAGTGAGGTAAGTTGATAAATAATTTTCCAACTTTAAATGACGAAAGAGAGAAAAATGGTAACGATGGGTCTAAATAAATTCTCTAAAAGGTTAAGAAATAGACAGAGACTTTCAGTGGGTGAGCCACATGGGGCAAGGAAAATCATGCAAAGAAAAAGGCATCTGACTGAAGAAATAAAAGTATTATTCAGAGTTATTTTATTTCTAAAACTATCAACTGTAATCTCAAACAAACATACACAACAAACATGGGTTTCAGCTTCTGGTACAGACTGCATACCAGTGAATAGGAACTACACGTCAGAATGAAATGATTATTGATTTCTTAATGGATTACTACTGTACAAACTTACACTCACCAAAAAAAATTAATCTTTGAGTAATAATTATAAACCTATCATGTTGTGCAGCCTTCTGACTGAATTGAAACTTACTGCTATGTGCCAGGAAATGACCAATTTTCTATCTCTAGCTCCAACCACACATAGAATAGTGAGCAACGGCTTACACCAAATGCCCTTATAGGACATGGCTTGTAACAGCCACATCTGCACCATCTGTAAGTGGCTATCAGAGAGGTAAACAATCAGCATCTCATGGACTTTTTCTTATTATTCATTAGCTATGAAAACTGTAAATAAAATGGGCACAAACTGTGACAGTTATCAAAGACCTGTCATTACTGGCAGGTTGTGGGAAAGGGGCCAAGAGTCCATTAGCTGAAGCCATGCTGTACTAACAGCACATTCTGCTTGCGATCCAAATTTGCAACCGAAGGTTTGTAAGGGCCGAGCTACAGAGGTAAGTGTCTTTCTATTTTATTTTTTTCAGTTAGGTATCTTTTTGAACCCTAAGTGTATTCTCAGTAAACAGAATTTTTACTAGATACTCCATGGAACACCATTACAATTAAGTTACCATTATCCAAAAAGAAAGCCCTGTTATGTCAGTTGCACCTAGTCGTCCTTCACCACAGGACAATGATGTGAAACCGCATTAATCAATTAAGTTTTTCATTCTCCTGTTTTCCAGCTATTCAGTTTAGACAACACCACTCTCTTCCAGATAGTGAATCCCATTCAAGACACCATATTTGATCTCCATTACCTACACTCATAGAATGAAGACAATTCATCCAACCCAAATAAAGGTGATGGGGAATCAACAGCATCCTTGTTTCCATTTTCTCTTTACGTCCTAATCTATTACCAAAACTTGGAGTCAGATACACCAGCCATCCTTCCCAAAGAATTATGCCATTTTTATACTTAATTAACTAATTTAAACAGTGTGTATTTCCAAAACATCCTAGGCAGTAAAGAAATGAGATTTATTTTTATGAAACATTCCCTTTCCTAAGTAATAAGACACTATTAAATTATCATGATAACCACAATAATTAGAATACTATTAAGTGTAATATAAACTCAAATAGAAAAGCTAAATAAAGTTACCATCATAAAATAAATATAATATATTTGTGAAACACAAGAGACTTATGAAATAGTAAAATCTGAAGATGACAAACTTGGGAGGAGTTTATTTACCTATAGTTCTTAGGCAAAGCCTATCCAAGGAGGCAACAGTTGAATGGAGATAAGAAAGAAGGACCTTTTCAGGCAAAGTTATGAAGGAAGGGTACCAAAAGCAGGAGGAGGAGCAAGCGCAGGAGTGAATGTGCTTGTCTTGTAAAGGAAATGAGGACCGTACAGTGAGAGTGAATCAGAATGACAGAGGAAGAGAACGTTAAAGATAAGAGGCAGGAGCCACATCCTTTAGGATCGTACAAACTTTGTAAAGAAATTCTGAGTTTCAACAGAGAGCGTTTATGCAATGGATTGCAGCGATCTGACTGAGGTTTTCTGAGGTCCAGGACTGATGGTCGTGGATTGTGAGGCACAGGTGAGCAAGGAAAAGAGAAAGCGCAACAATGTTAAAACATTTTACTAGAAATAGAGAATGCTAGTAAATGCTTATAGACTTGAGTTACAGGACTAGACACAATGAAGGCGGTTTAAATAGGGGTCGGGGAGATAGCTCAGTAGGTTAAGCACTTGCCTGGCATGTTCAAGGGCTTGAGTTCAATCCCCAGGTCAAAAAAAAAAAAAAAAGATGGTTTAAATGTAGACTGTGTTTTAGACACACCAGTGGTTTCTGACAGAGTAGGGTTAGAGGAAAGGGATGGTTCTCGATAGAGTTTAAAGGAATCAAATGCTATCTAGTGAAAACAACTAAGAAATAATGTGGAGGACTCACAGTGTAGACACGGGCAGCCTAAAGGGAAGCTGAGTACCCGAGCTTTCCTAGGCCTGGAGTGATTGGGCAACCATGGACTGCAGCACTTCTAATAAAGCCTTTCCTTCATGTCCTCCCTTAGCTACGAGCAAGAGATCTCACTTTTCTATCAACAAATTTTTAGTTTCTGGATGTTAATTAACTGGATCATTTCCTTTAATTCAATAGCAAGCCAGAAAAATCAAACCACATGATAAAAATAGAAACTTAAATACCAATCACCCAGTTCATAGTGGCTCATAAATAGCAAAGAAGTAAAAATACCAAAATTCAAAGCATGAGAGCAATTTAAAACAATAGATACTTTATTACAAAAGTGATAAGCACATAAATAAGCATCAGCCACCAGAGCTGGGACCATCCATACACACATATGACCCTGAAAAGAGATGAAATCCAGAATTTCCATAAACTCACACTTGAAGCGTCTGGAGGAGTGCTGAAGTTTCCCACCATCCTTAAGAGCCACCCAAGTATGCAAAAATGCAGCGTAGTCGTGATTTAAAAGAAACCTTGCCAGTAGCTGAATATTTTACACTGAATCAAGCCCAACCACTCCTGTAATAAAGATAAAAGTCAAAAAGGAAACTGCAAATTAATTATCACAAAGAATTCTTTTCAGGATAAAATGTGCAGAGCCTATTGTCATTAAACTGCTACTATAGATAACAGACACTAGTCTGCACCTTCAGTTCATTTAGGATTAAACACATGGTTTTGCTGTATAATATTTACAGTTAAATACTAGGGGCTTATGCCAAACAAATACATTTCATGAGCTTCTATACAACACAATTTTGTTATAAAGTTAAAATTTTAAAAAAGGTAAAGAATCAATGAAAAGATTACTTGTTAAGATGATTTGTTATAATACAAACAACGGAAGGCCATGGTATTCTCCAAGCTATTAAATACATTGCTAGGGGTCAGGGACATAGCTCAGCAAGCACAATGCCTGCCTTGTGGCAAGCACAACGTCCTGAGTTTGATTCCTGATACTAAATAAATAACTTTATTTCTTGCAACTATAGGAATGATTATAAGCAAGTGTTTTCAAAACTAGCTAATGACCGCTCATCTAACAAAATGTTCAGGCATTATCTGGACCAATTTAAACAACACTTCAAGAAAGCAGGGAATTGGGGGGAGCTTTTGCAAAGGCTGTGTATTTGATCCCAGGTACTGTTATAGTGACTGCACCTTGCACAGATGTGACAGTGACCACAACTGCCCTAAGAGGTCTGGCCCCACAGCCTGGCATAAACAGAACTGTCTAACAGTTCCAAGGGAGAATCAATGGATGCACCGGCCTCTCAATGATCCTTTAGATTCATCCTGGATAAGAGGCAACTAAAAACAATAGTTTTTAGTTGATACTTCAACTGCCATTATTATGTATATTTATTAAATGGTTAACTGAATACCAGACAGATCTGGGACCAGAGAAATTAGAAGTAGTTATAAAAATATTAATATTGTTTATTATTATCTTTACTCCTAACTTTAAACTTTTCTACCTCTTAACTCATACCTCTTACTCAGAAGTAACAAAATTACCTTGAGGTGAATTTCCTCTCTTACTCTCTACATGGATAACCTGATGTAATACACCCACATTCCACACATCCTAGCGATACTGGCTAGGAAATGTATTTTTTTGGAGCTCTGTGAAGTTGCCAAGCACCTGAAGCTTTTAGTTCAACAAAGAGCTGTGCTTGAATGTATGTTGAGAAGACAGCGAGAAGTATAAGGAAGGGGGCCAGGGAGATGGCTCAGTAGAATAAGTGCTTGCCTGGCAAGCACAGGGTCCTGAGTTCA
>NDGN011518560.1:2865-15776 GCA_002564285.1 Tympanoctomys barrerae | reverse complement strand
GAGGTAGTGTGATCTAAGAACAAGAGATTTATAAAAGCTCTTGAGAACTTTTAGGACTCCCTGGGCTACATTGTAAGAATGAGGTGTGTTGTACTCTGGCTGCTTTTCCTGAGAGGAACTGTGCTACGTGTGGTCCAAAGGCACAAGAATTCAAGATAAGAGATGTGACTTGCTAGGCACAGCTAATGACATCCTTGATGGTCATTAGCTTCTCAGAAGGCTGAGGCAGGAGGTTTGCAGCCAGCCTGGGCAACATAACAAGACCTTAAGATAAATAAAGCATAAAAATAAATGCATTATCTATGTGCCTTGGGCAAATATATTGGATGAACCTCCTGGTGGTTATTTTCTTATCTATAAAATGGAATATCAGATCTGCTACTTACCCAATTGCTATAATCAAACTATATATGAAAGTACTCTAAAAATATGAATTAGCAAATTACAAAGGGCTACATGTGATTCAAATAGGAACACTGAACTCGAGGTAGGTTCCAGAGAGACCTACAGCACTAAACTAATCCCATGATACTGAGCCAGTTCAGTGGCAGGACGAGGATTCCAATTGAACCAAATCATCCACCATCTCTTGGAATAAAAGGATGTTGAGGGGAAAAAGGAACTTGGAACCAATCAAGAAGCATATAGAGAATATTAATTGCTCATTATTCCAAGAAATAAGGCTAAAATGTTCATTTTTTAAAAAATGAGTATCTGAAGTGACCCAAGGGAGGAAGTCATTTCTTAAAGCTGTTCTCCCCACAATGACAGCCAGTACACAGTGATTGAGTGCTTGAAATGTTGCTAGGGGACTGAGGAAGTAAATTTTCAGTGTTTCCCATTTTCATTTTTAAAACAATATTCAATTATTAGAAAATATTTGTGTGTGCCTGGAACAACATGGAAGTGTGAATCTACTTTTTCAATAGGAATTTGTAAAACTACGTGCAGATCAAGTCTTTGGAACAATTTAGCATTCAAATTAATGGGCTGTTAAGTATAAAATACACATCACATTTTAAAGAAATTATACTAAAGGAATGTAAAATATTTTTACATTGCTCTCATGTTGAAAAGATATTTTAATATACTTGAATAAAATACTGTTTAAACTAATTTCATCCTTCTAGCTTTTTAAAATATAAAACATTTACGTGATTTACACTGCTTTTCAGTGAGATATCTGCACTGAAGCTTTTTATAAATGCTAGCCTAAAACTCTACACTCAGATACTATTTTCATAAGGTTTAAGAAATACTGTAAAACAATTAGTAAGCCAGGCTCTTAGGAGGCTGAGGCAAGAGGATGGAAATTTTGAGCCAAGTCTGTAACTTAGCAAGATCCTTCCTTAAAGTTAATGTTTTTAAAAATCTGGGGATTATAGCTTGGTGTGAAAGTTCTGAGTTCAATCCCCAGTATTAGGGGAAAAGAAAGTACTTATCACATGTCAGGAGAATGAGAGTAACTTTGGCAATTTGTCTCTTTATTTTTTTATACCATTTAATACAATAATAAGTATTTTATTAATATGTGTTGAGGTAAGCATTTTTTTTATTGTTGTTTTGTTTTGGACACAGTGGCCACTGAAGTCAGATATGTTGTATAAGAAAAAATGATCTTGTTGATATTAAAGCAGTTACAGTACAATTTAAGTCCATAAAATACACGTAAAGGGTTCTTTCTAGCTTCCACCTAGCTCATGTTATCTTTGGCTTTTACCCCTCTGTTAGAAGCAGCTAACAAGTTCACACACAAAGAAATGAACTAAGGGCTGGGGAGATAGCTCAGTGGTACAGCACTTGCCTGGCAATGTAAGATCCTGCATTCGATCCCCCAGCACCAGGAGAAAAAGAACTCACTGGCAAATTCTGTGCAGGCCAGAGTCATACTTCCTTCCATGCTGAAATGACAGTAATAATGTTCAAGTTATATCTTCCCAATCTCTGCATTTCCCTTATCCAACTATAAATTCTGTGAACATTCTTAGTGCTTTTGCACCTCCAGAGTTAAACATATAAAACACACTTCTGGTATGACATTCCATTTTAAGAGTTTTTAGTAAGCAAGTCATTTTAAACTCTATTTCTGTATTGAATTAATGGTAAACTTAGTATTTAAATTCATATATTGCTCATCATGAATTCCTTGGCTCAGAAGCCAGAGCTCCTGTGAAATTCTAAGCTCACCATTTAAGGCCGTTCACAGCACAGCACAGCATTTGCCTGCCCATTTACATTTTCTCACTATACCCTCAAGCACCTTTTGGTTGAGTCCTCATAGCTTTATTTGCTGTGTCTCAATTCAACAGATCCTTTGATGTCTCTTTTCCTACTTGAAATGTTCTTCCCCACTTACTTAAACCATTTCTTTTCTTATGTCATCTCTAAGCCTTTCAAATAATTTAAACCTTCACAGTCCAAGTCTTCCCAAATGACAGCCAATTTCACACATCTGTTCTCTTTCATTCACAGGAAGATCTGTGATTATAGGAACACATTAATAATGCATCTCTGTGCCCAGCTAAAAGGGCCTCAGATATATCGGTCCTAATCCCTCAGACCTATGGTGTCTTCAGATGTGATAAAGGATCTTGAGGCACAGAGATTACCTGGATTATCCAGGTGAACCTTAATAATCACAGGTGCACTTAGGCAGAGGGAGCGGTAACTGCGTAAGAAAAGGTAATATGAAACCAAGGGGATTTAAATACTACTTCTATTGCTGCTGCAAAGGTAAGAGGAAAGTCCTGGGAGTCAAGGATTATGAGTACAGCTTGAGAGGCCGGAAAAGGCAAGATTCCACCCTCACTTCCTAAGGGGCTATGGCTGTGCCAACACCTTTTCAGTGTCGTAAAAGTGATCTTACACTTCTGACTTCCAGAACTGTAAGACATACTGAACATCATCAGGTGTGTGGGAGTTGGTTACCACAGCCACAGAAGAGATACACTTTCAGAGCCCTCTAGCACCTTGGTACTCAATACTTGTGTTGAACAGTATTTTGTTTGCTAGGCCCTGACTCAATCTTTCTTCCCCCATTTGCCAACTGAGTTAAATGTTTCCATTTGTCTATTAGTCAAGGGTAAACTACCTACAGCAGTCTCGCTGTGCACCAGTGGTCCCAACAGCCCGCAGTTGCAGGCGCACAGCCCCACTGCCATTCCTTCTTTGGTTAGGATCAGCCGAGGACCACATGACTTCCCTGAGATGTTCCTAGAAATATGCAGGCCCCAGACATTCACTTTTCGAGTAACTAGTCAAAGTTTTTATTTCCAAAACAGGAATGTAAGCCTATAAAGTCCAAGTATAGGAATTGTGAACAAAGCCAGTCCAAAGCTCATTTACACCAAAAAAATGAACAGAAAAAGCTGATCAGAGTTTTATTTATTATGTGTCTGAAGTTACACAGCTAACATGAACATATTCTCTTCCATAAACAACAACAACAAAAAATGTGTTTTAGGAAAAGCCAACTAAAATCCCTTATTGGGACGATACACTCCCACTGCAGTCTCTTGTTTTTCTAACTTTCAGAAATGTAGGGACCAAGGAGATAGCTCAGTAGAGTAAGTGCAAGGGCCTGAGTTCAATCCCCAGTTCTGCAAAAAAAAAAAAAAAAAAAAAGGAATCTGTATTACCCAAAAGTGTGATTTCTGAATATTTTATCAACATACACAAAGGCATAAGCACATTTGATTATCAAAGAATATACAACAGTGAGGCTCAGAATATTTATTTTTTCCTCCTGTAGTTGGAAAAGGCACAAAGCCACGTCATCCTCCTTCTATAAAGGAAAGCAAGGTAAATCACACTAAAAGTTCCTTCTTATAGTTCATAATCCTGTCTGGAACTCTGCCTCTCCCTTTCAACATCATTTTGTCAGAGTAGACATGAACTGTGCCAAAGGCTTGGCTATCTGGAGCTGCTTCAATGACTCCTTCTAGGTCCAGGTGGTGCACACCAAAGGGGTCTTCAGAGTAGCCGCCGTCATGCGTGTGACCAGCAATGAAACACACCACACACTTGTGAGACCAAATGACTGCCAGAGCGTCTCTGTAGTTCCAGGCCAGGCACACAGTGTCAGAGGCTTCTGGGTAAATGGGGATATGGCCTGTTAAAGAAAAGGAGTTGTAAACCAATTAAGAAATATCTTTTCTATCAAGAAAAATGGCTGAAACCTAGTACTAAGGAAAACTGCACATTACTACATTATCATCCAAATAGATAAGAGACCAGAGAGAATTCATACATAAAGAAGTAGGTATCTACCATCACATCTCTGGTGCACAAAAAGGAGGGTGATATCATCACCAATGAGGTGGGAGAGCACAGAGGACTCTGCCTGAGATCTCTGAGGCCTACACAAGTCTCCAGTTGCACAAAACATGGAAGATCAAAGGCATCCTGTACAGCAAGTCTGTAAAGTCTGCCTCAAATCAGGCAGGTGCCATACTGGAACCCAACCTCTTTGATATCCTTATGTTATATATACAGATAGATGTAATACTAAACAAAAGAACAATTTAGGGGCTGGTCATAGATGTCATTTATATAAACAATGTTATAGAACTGATTAACGAATAGCCCCATCAGTCAAGATAGACATATCCAGTTTACAGATGAAAAACTATTCAAGGGGAAAGTTTATGTTGCACCCCATAAAAAACACACACAAGTGGATGTAGCTTTTTTTTTTTCTTGGTACCAGGGATTGAACTCAGGACCTTGCATTTGCCAAGCAAGCACTTATTCTACTGAGCTATCTCCCCGGCCCAAATATATTTTTTGTTTGTTTGTTTGTTTGTTTTGCGGTACCAGGGATTAAACTCAGGATCCTGCACTTGCCAGGCAAGCACTTGTTCCACTGAGCTATTTCCCCAGGCCTTTTTTTTTTTTTTTTTAAATGTATTTAGAAAAGGGTCTACAGGGCCTCACTATGTAGATTGGACTTGAAGTAATTCTCCTGTTTTCAGCTTCCTACGTGCTGGTTGTCATCTCAGTGCGCCCCCAGAGGGAGGACCAGCACAGCAGGCCAGGATAGAACCTCGACCGCTGTGATCTGACTAAGCAGGTGCTTTAGTCTGCTGAGCTATCTGGCCAGCCCTTGTAGAATTCTGAAGCTAACACATCTGTGAGCCTGGCAAATACTGAACTCTGATGCCAGGAAACACAGTTCATTGATCTCTGCTTTCTCCCAATAAATCACTTTTTTTTGTTATTATTCATTTTTATTCTGAAATTTAAATATTCTCTTCATAAACATGTTATAATACAAGTGAAAAGGATGGAAGGAGTTAACAGACTCCTAAGGTCGGAAAGGAATCCATGTACATATGTCCCCCCTCTTGCACACATGCATGTGTGCATACATATATACAGAACAATTGCCTGTGATAACAGCCAAGAGTCCAACAAATTGTATAGAAGCTATATTGACCCATGAATCAAATTATACAATTACTTGCCCCCTTCTCCTGAAAATACTTGGCTTCTAAGATGATGCTAACCTTTCTCCAATTTCAAAGACCATTACTTTTCAATATCCTCCCCTGGTTTCTCCTATATTCCTTGGCATCCTGTCAGAAGTACCAGAAGCTTGATTCTTGGACTTTTCCACTATACTTAATTCCTTGGTGATCTCTCCATGATTTTCACATCTTTAAATCTAATAGGCATATGAAACTTAGTATGTCCAGTGCCAGCCTGTACTACACAGCAAGTCCCTGTCTCAAAATACCAAAAAGAAAAACCAGATGTGAAGAAAGCAGGGTAGAGGGGAAGGATGTTGGGACATGAAACATAGATGCCAGTCTCAGTTCTGTCAGCAGCTATAGCATTTTAGCTATGTAGCTTAAACTCTTCAGGTTAGTTTACCTTCAAAAATCAAAAGATTTTTCTACATGGTCTCTAGGTTGCTTTCAGCTCAAAAACTCTCAATCTGGCAGTGGCAAACCAAAAACCAGACACAAGACAGGAAGCTGCCAATTTTTTAAGCACACTTATGGCAGAGTCAAATGGTGTCATGACATACCAATGACCTGAGCGAACCTTGTCTTTTTAGGTCTTGACACTTGGTGGTCAAAAGGCAGCAGACACTCCTCCAACTGTTTTTATAGTAGAAGCTTAATATAAAAAAACTGCATTTATGGATAGAAATACAACTCTATAGTATCAACTACATTAATTGCTATCATTTCTTTTTTTTTTTAATTTATGTATTTGGCATAAGGTCTCACTATCCAACTCTTAGTGATTTTCCTGTTTTCAGCCTCTCCAGCGCTGGATTACAGGAGTATGTACCACCACCACCACATGCAGACTCAGTAGCCTGCTCAGTGCACCTCGGGGGTGGGGCCAGAGCAGTATGCAGGACTAGGGATCAAACCCTAGTCCCTGCGCTTGCCAAAGCAGGCACTTAGTCCACTGTGCTATCTCCCAAGCCCAAGCCATCATTTTCAAAGTCATAATTTTACCTGATGCAATACAGAGAAAACTGCAGTTTGTATGTTCAGTATTTCTTCAGAGCTACATGGTTTGTCTAATAAATAAGAGCCAGAAAAGCCTGCCATCCTCTGGCTCTCAGTCCAGGCTTCTCATCCATTTATGTCATGATTTTAACTCAAGGGCTTTAACATCAGCCCCAAACCAAGTCTACCAGCGCTACTGAAAATTCAAATTCCATTCACGAGTAAGCACATGCACACATGTTTTAAGTACTTCCAGAATCCCAGAATCTGGAGGGCTTGCAGGTTAGCTCAACTGTTTAAAGCACCTGCCTGGACAAACTCAGTCAGGCACAGGGGACTGCAGTTTGATCCCAAGCTCCATAAGCCGCGCCAGACCTGCCCTTAAGGCATCCTGAGCTAGCCAAAAAAAAAAAAAAAACCTTTCTCCAGAATCCCAGAATCCTAGATGGTGGTATTAGTAAAAAATGATTCTAAATGGAAATGATATAAATCCAATTTCCTTGAAATCATCTAGCTGATAAAAACAGTAAAAGTGCTTACTGCCATCTGAATCTGTCAGGTCAGCCCATAAGGTATCAGCTGTGCTGCAGCTGGGCAGCAGTGGCCCTGTTTGGTGGCCCTTTATCATTTAAAAATTATTATAAAAATTGATTCAGGGAAATTCTACTTTGAGACCTACAAGGGCAACTTGTAGGCTCAAATATATGGCAAGATGGTTTCTGTTGTATTGTAATTCTCTCCTAGTTCATTCTTTTTTGAGATAGGGTCTCGCTATGCCGTTCAGGCTGGACTAAACTCACTATGTAACCCAGGCTGGTTCTGAACTCTTGCTGATCCTCATGCCTCAGCCTCCCAACTGCTGAGATTATAAGCACACGCCACGCCTCTCTCCCGAGTTAACTCATTAAATATAAATTTTGATTCAGGTTATGTTTCAATAAAAATTTTAAAGCATACATTTTCTAGAAAGGATACCAAAACATACATATAGTTCTTTAAAAACTAACATTTCACAATCTCTAAAATATTTCTGTAATCAGATAAACAATTTACATACTTACTCACAATCACCACTTTTTCTTGGTTTGTGTCAGAGAACGTAAGAACATCATTCAACCAGTTCAGCTGTTCTTGGCTGAATCCTCCATTGAACTGGACAAACTGGGGCTCAAACAGTCCTGAATGGATTCAGTAAGTCACACCCATCAAATGTCATTCTTTTCCTCATTTGGGCATCCAAACGAGGACACTTGTTCTTTTCTTTAGAAAAATCTCATTAGCAGCAATAAAGTTTAAATAGAATTTTGACCAATATACAAGTTACATTGTCTTACTTCTAGTCTTGGCACTGTTTGGTTTACTGGCTTTCCATTGCACTCAAAAGAAAACAGGAATTCCTTACTATGTCTCCTGAGCCCCATGTTCATTCTTCAAAAACATCTTGTACCTCACTGGCCTTTTCCATGTTGTTCAATAATGCCCAAGTCTTATCCACTTAAGTGTCTTTGATTGCTTTTCCCTCTTTATCTGCTAACCTCCTAGCCCTCACCTTCCTAAGGATATCTCCTTCATCTAGATACTCACTTCAGCTTAAATGATTTTCTTCTTGGAGAGTCTTATATAATCTAAAGTAGCCTCCCTGATACTTTTCTGTAACCTTGCACTGTTTTCTCTGCAACACTTAGCGCTGCAGAAATAACGTTTCTGCTTTGTACTGCTAGGGTTGGGCCCTCATGTCTCCAGAAGGCCCATGTATTAAAGGCTTAGTTCTTCCCCATGGCAGTATCAGGAAGGTGGTGGACTCTTCTTGAGGTCTGACCTGGTGAGAATTCACATTAAGTCACTAGGGGTGTGACCCTGAATGGGGTATCTGGACCCTAGGTCCCCCCACACACACACTCTGCTTCTCTGCCACCATAAGGCTAGGAGCTGCTCTACCACTTCCTGCCATGACATGCTCACCAGGGTCCAAAGATAATGGGGCCGAGTGCAGATGAACAGAAATCTCTGAAATCATGCACCAAAATCGGCCTTTCCTCAACATGTTATCAGGTACTTTATCATGATAGGAAGTTTATATGTTTATTAAATGTCTTGTCTACCTACTGTTTTGGGTCTCTTCATCCCATTCACAAGGGAAAAAGTGATTGGCTCAGAATGAAACCTGAATCAATTACCAAACCAAGACATCAGGCTTGTGTGAAATCTTGACCCTGAACAAGAATGACATACTTTTACCTCAAGCATCCATTTTCTTGCTGAATAAAAGGAAGCTGAAGAATTTAAAGACAATGTATTAGATTCTCAGTTCAAAGGAGTAATTCACCTTTTGGACTATTCAATTCCTTATTTGGGTTGTGCTCCCTCAGTATCTTCATACACTGCTGGTATTTTGGAGAAGACTGATCTATACCCAAGATACTCAAGTCATAAGAATCAAGTAAAATGAACCGGAATTTAGGGAATGGTACAAAATGATAAGCATAATAATTCTCTGAAGGCACAGTCTCAGGATGATGTGCAATCCTATCTTCTAGAAACTTTGTGTTAAGTTTAGAGTTTATTAAATAGTCTCTACTGAAGTTATAAAATTCATGGTTTCCCCATGTATGATGAACTGGGACTTTGAGCATCTGAAATGTGTTCATAACACGTTCTAGGGACTTTTCTGATGTTTTATATTGTGCATTATAGCCATCGATGACATCTCCAAGTTGGAGGACACAGCAGGGCATGCTGCTTTCTTTATTCCACTCTTCAATAGCACCAGTTAGGTGAAGAAGACTCTGTCGGTAGTACCGCCGCCTGCTTCCTTGGTAATTGTACCCATCTTCTAAATCAGCATACTGGATATCTGCTATAACTCCAAAGGAGAAGAGCCATTCTGAACTGTCTCTCATGGCCTCAGGATCGAGCTTCTCAGCCATAACTTCTGATGGGGTTTCTAAATAAAGAAAGTGAAAAAGATAATAAAGTTAAAATACCTTAATTTCCTGATTGGGCTGAAGAATATGATAAAATGAATATTAAATATAATAGTTAATTCCCTAGGCAGCTTGACAGAAAATAGCACATGGATTTTAGAACTCACTTCACAGCATGAGGTCTAAAATATTAAGAAATATTTAAAGACAATGTATTAGATTCTCAAAAGAATATAAAATAAAATACTAGGCTCTGAAACACTCCAATTTTCTCCAACAGTGAAATAGATGACAAACTCTATCCTTCACAAGAGTAACAATTTACAAGTGTATCAACTTGTGAGTGAATAGCCATTTTAATTTTAGTAAAGTCATATTCAAATATGGGATAATTTCTGACATTCAAAAATACATGTTCATTCAAAAACATATATCCTTTCCTACAAACATCAAATAATCCCATTAAAACTTCAAGGTATATTACACTCATCCATTCATTGTATTTTATACATAAGATTCTTACTTTGAAGATAGGACTTTTCTCTTTGCTGATGGGTAGGGACACCCGAAATAAGTTTCTTGTATTTTATACCCGAAGTAATTGGAAGATACAGTGAAAATATGAAAACAGGAGAATAATTTTGAACAACAAAAACTCAGCACAAAAACTATGATACAAATGTACTGTCATAAGCAGTGGTTCCTGATTCTTTGAGAGTTAACCATCTAATTTGAACCAGTTTTGTTTTTTTCAAATCTTAACATTAACCTTCTTTGCCTCACAGCCAAACTAGAAACCATGAAATCTTTTCATCTTATACATGATCTCTACCCTTTATAATCTAAACTTGTAATTGCTAAAGGAATGAACTAAGTATTAGGACAAAAATCAAAGTCCAAGGTCCTAAATTATCAACAGTTGTTTTGATATAAAGACTACAGTAATAAATCATAGTGGTAGTGTCTGAACTTATTTGAATCCACTTGTTTCTAAAAGCTCATTTGACTTTCTGAAATTCAAAATTTATTTGACTTTAGATCCGAGAGTCCAATCGTTTGCCCAATATATGTAGATTCTCTAGTCCTCTACAGACTTGTGAAATACCAGTTGTAAGAGCACTCCTAACAGAGGTGGAGGATGCAACTCCATAGTCAGGACAGAGGTCAGACTTCAAGTGAACTTATTTGAGAACTAAGGAGGTTCTTTTTAACCTAAAATTTTTGTCACTAATGATAAACATCTTACCTAGTCCAACCGCTTAGCTGTTTTAGCTTTCTGTTTTTCCTTAATTTGGGTGTAACTAGCCCCAAAACAGATGAAACAGCAACAGAAAAAGGGAAGTCTGAAAAGTGGTTACCTCCATGCTATTTTTAAACTTTGCTGATTTCTTTCTGTAGTGTCCATCTGAAAACCTCAGCAGATATGTCAGTGGCTATGTATGATGAGTGATATCTGCATTTGTTTCTATAAATGAAACTGGTTTGAAAAGTGGAAAACTCAAGATACAATTAAAAGAAGTACATGTCAATTAAAAACCTCTCATTATGGTTTTCAAATACCCGTGTATCCAAATACAGATTAGGAGGAATGTGAATATTACCACTAAAGCCTAAAAGCAAACCATTTCTTATTCCTGCCAAATGAGGGATACTCTTATTCCTGCCAAATGAGCATTTTTTTTCTTTTTAATATTTAAACTCAGAACCCTGATGGTGATGGTGATATGTGCTGTGTATCTCTTAGAGGGGACTTCGCTCTCTAGCCATTAAGTAGCTGTTATTTTTGCCAGCCCAGCAATTATTTCCTGCCTTAGGTAACAGCATTCCAATTTTCCAATAGGCATCTAACCAGTTCCTTAACTATCTCTTCTTGATTTTTGAGGAAGTGAAAGACAGTGACAAACTTATGACTTAAGTTTGGCCTCACAAAGCCCAGTTACCTTCTGACCAGTTAAAGAGAAGTTTACAGCCAAGCATGAAACCCAAAAGTACTACTTCTGCTGATTTATTATATAAGCTTGAATTTCTGGGGAAACGTGAACTGAGAAGATCTCCAACATAAAGCAAAGCAAAGCTGAGCGGCACAAAGCAGTAGAGTCCTGGAAAGAATCACTGAAAATTCCACCCACCTGCCCCCTCTAGTGCTACCCTTAGTTAGTTAGTTATTTCAGCACATAAATTCCCTTTGGAGCTGAAGAGCAAATCAAAGTGACTTTGTACCATTCAAGAACAAAATCATGTGAAATACACCTTCCACTAGGACAATTCAGTTTAGGGAAACGTACACACTTTGGCAACTTTTTAAAGAAGGTTCTACAATGTGGAGCAAAATATCAAAGGGCCCACAATTCAAAACATTAATCATTCTAGGACAGAAAAAAGATTACAGCTTTTAAAAGTAAGGTTAAGGATAGGGAGGTGACATACAATCTTATTAAGTAAAGAAATTATTTTGAAGAGACAAGCAGGATCAGAAATAAAGCAGGGAGATGGAGAGAGGGAGAATCATATGCGCAAGGACATGACCCTCCTTGCTAGTTCAGGGTTTTATTTTATGGTTCAGGGAGAGGCCAGGGAGCTCAGAAAGATTGGCCCTTGTGGAGTAATCAAAAACCTCACTGTGACTTCCAGTGGGCATTCTCACAGCATGGAACTTGTTCAAAATAGTGCTTTCCTTTACCAAATACATTTAAAAATAAAAAAAAAAAGAGAGAGAGAGAGAACAAGTGCAGAAGATAACAATTGTTGAAGATGGCTATGAGTCAATTAATAATGACAGAAATTTTGATGTGGAATCAGTAAATAAAGAAATCCACAAAGTAAAAATTGTGAAATGCACATTTTAGGGTAAGAGAAGCAACTCTGAGACTTTGGGATGTGACTTAAAATTCTGTGCCCAAATTCTTGGAGTTCAAGAATCTCCAAGTTGTTGGGGCCTGCCAGTTAGCTCAGTTGTTTAAGGGCCTGCTCATGCAAAAGCAGTCAGGCACAGGGGACAGCAGTTCAATCCCCAGCTCCACATGCCTTACCAGACCTGCCCTTAAGGCAGCCTGAACCAGCCAAAAAGAAAAAAAAAAAAATGAATCTATAAATTGTTATGCCAACAACATGCTCCACAATCAACCATCACTCAGTGATGATGGTTCAACAATGAAAAGCAAACAACACCTCTCCACAGGCATTCATATACCTCTGAGACAGCACTTTTGGACAGATCTGGAAGACAAATGAAGGAAAAGCCCACAGCCACATGATGCAATCACAGAAGTTTCTTTCCTTAGAAGGTAAAGAATGATTTTAATGATTTATTTGAAAATCTATTAGAGGAACTTCATTTGATTCAACAGAAATTCATGGATGAAACTTCAGAATTACCTTATGAAAAATTTGGGACTTCATTTATTTGAAGACACATTTGCAAAATTTCATTAAGCAATAGAGAATAAAATTTATGAATTTGGGGCCAGGGAGATGGCTCAGTGGAATAAGCGCTTCCCTGGCAAGCGCAAGAGCCTGAATT
>NDGN011518543.1:987-12087 GCA_002564285.1 Tympanoctomys barrerae | reverse complement strand
TTCTTTCTTTCTTTCTTTCTTTCTTTCTTTCTTTCTTTCTTTCTTTTTTTTTTCCAGACCCAGGATTGAACTCAGGTCCTTGCACTTGCCAGGGAAATGCTTACTCCACTGAGCCATCTCTCTGGCCCCAACTCTCATTTCATTGTATGGTTTTATTAATTATAATTTGAGCTTTCAAGTCACACCATCTTTCCACATCAGCAAAGACTGTGCTCACACCCTGCTGGGCTTCCCGAGGTAGCCATGTATATGTGCTATACAAACTCTTCACAGTAGTTATCTTTTCAAAATGCAAGCTTGATCCTGTGCTTCTCTACCTGAGGCGTTTTGATGAGAAAAATCTACATTGTGCCACACAAGTACTCACCAGCTTTTCTGACTAGATTCATTTTCCAACACTGCACTACTCACTGATTCAACTGTATCATTGTACCATTTGCTTTTTCACTCTCTCTGTCTAGAATATTGATGTGTTTTATATGTCCAACTAATGCCTATTGTGAAGATGATATCTGATGAATCCATCACAACTTTTAAGACTGACGTTCAGGTGATGACCACCGGCCTTCATTTACCATCCTTGTCATATTGCTGCAGGGGAGGTTTTCTAGTGAGCGTGTGAATGAGTACTAGTCTTTCAAGATTAGTGGTGCAGACCTGTGCTCAAATATTGTCAGCTATATAATGTGTCCTGAAATATTTGTTGAATGTGTGATGAAAATAACTGTTGCTAAGTTATATTGATCAAATAAAGGTTTGTTCAGAAAGAAAGATGATATATTTAAGTGTAAAGGATGATAATGTGTTAAACGGTGGCATACAAGCTCCTAACACGTGACCACTTTAAAGCCATACCCAAACCATGTGTGGACTGTGTCAGAAAGACCCAGTGGTCACAATGCTGGACATAAACATGAAGACAGTAAAATCTACTTTGAAAACTTCTCTGATTCATCTTCATTGCAGTAGCATTAACAATAGCAAGGAATGGAACTAAAGTGTCCACTAATGCATTGAGGGGTGGATAAAATGTCCATGTATCTACACATGCATGAATGTGGAGCATATCAGGCTAATAAATCAGACACAGAAAGACAAATATCACATGATCTTATTTATATATGGCATTAAAAAGGTATATTTAGGTATGTATGCAGAATTGTTTGGATAATTGTACTGTCAATTTCTCCTCTTTTGAGAGGAGTAGTTAATGCTTAATTTTTTTATTTTTATTACTTTGTATTATTTTGAATTTCTTACAACATTTCTGTTACTGCTTTTTTTTCTTTAAAGCAATCTTGCATGTTTCTATTTGGTAACCTAAAGAACTAACTTGAAGATAACATCACGCAATACAGCAACCATCGCTGAATTCCTATTCCTTTGTTTAGTGAAATTTTGTATCGTTTCTAATGCTGCTTTTTTTTTCTATCACTGTTTTGTACTCTTTAAAAACAAGAAAGAAAAGCTGAATTAGTAGGTTAGAAAGGTTGCTGCTAGGATTTGGGACAAAGGAAACAATGAAATGTAAGTTAGAGGGAACCAGGTTTTAGGTACACAGGATGGAAAAGTGCTGGACAACTGATATATAACATGGAAATAGCAGTAAATAATATTGTTATTTTCTTATGCATTAAATTTGCCTAGGAAGTCAATATCAAATGTTTTTACTACACACATACAAAATACAATGAGACAATACCCTGTGAGGTGATGAGTATGTCCATTAATTTGTAGGAATTGTCTCATGGTGTATGTGTATATTAAAATCTAACACAATACACTTTAAATATATATAATTTTATTTATTAATTATATATAAGTAAAACTGAAAATATTAAATTATTAATTTTATACCAGATTGGAGACTCCATGTAGTATTTTAATTACTTTCATAACATCAAAGTGATGACTTCCATGTGTTTTATCAATTTTCTTCCAAAATGAAATTGGAAACAATTTCATGAGTGAAAATACTTTAAAGATAGAGCTACTGAATAATTTGATTGAAGATTTCCAAAATTATTAAAAATTACAAATAAAACAATGCTTAGAGAATGCACTAAAATAAAAGTTAAAATGTAAGATTAATATGTACTGTATTTTTCCTTTCCAACTAATTAAAACAAGCAACAGAGTACAATAAATGCTGACATATTTTTGTGTTAAATGTGATCTTCATCATCAAATTTGGTTATGATAAATTTGACTAAAGTAGTTGTTTCGGGAATATTTATGAGTTATGTGTACAACACAAGCAATTTCAGGAAAATTGTAGATTCCACTTCTTTTCTCCTTTGTAAATTTCTCCAAAACCTCTGCTGCCACATGTATATGGATCTCCTTGTAATTAACAGCATAGATCTTGCATATATTAATTGTACTAATAATGCTATTAAAATTCAATTGCCAAGTTCTCATTTTGAGTTTATAGAAATAACTACATGTTCATATATTTACCTTGTGTTCTGGAAGCTTTACTGAGTTTATTTATCAGCTATAGTAGGTTTCATGCAGGTCCTTTGGCATTTTATAAACAGATAATTAAGTATGGAAATAAATATCATTTAATCTCTTTTTTAATTGAGATGTTGCAAATAGATAATCATGTCTGATAAAAGAGTTTACTCTTTACTTTTTCAATATTTATGCCTTTTTATTACATTTTCTTTGGAAAAGGTTTTTAAATCCTATACTATTTTCATTCATTAAATTTTGAAGAAATTGTCTTTGCATACAAATGTAAAATATTTCCTTCAATATTAATTTTAAACTGAATTACATTTGTATATTATATCTATTTCACTTTTGTGTTATGTATTTGGAACAGGGTCTGCCTACACACCTCAGACTCATAGTCATCTCCTGTTTTCAGCTTCCCCAGTGCTGGGATTACAGGCATGTGCCACCACACGCAGGCTCAGTGTACTTGGAGGCTGAGCCAGTGCGGCATGATGTGCAGAGGGTTGAACCCCGGGGTCCATGCACTTGCCTAAGCGGTGTCTGTTTCACGTTTTTACTCATGTAAGTACCTTTGTTTTGCTTGAATTTCATGAATTAGAGGTGACAACTCAACTACTATTAAAATTAGCTCCAATGGTTTTCTTAGGCATCTCATCAATTAAAAATTGGCATTATGAAATAATTTATAACTTTTTTTTTGCTAATGGAACTAATGCCTCAAAGACATTGTTACTCTTCATGAGTGCAAAATAAAATTGCATTACAAATAAACTTGGTTAATGTTTACAAAGCCTTTGATCTAAATTACAATATATTAGTCATAGAGCAACATGGATGTACACATTGGTTTTTCATATAGATGCCCTATGTATATGGTCTGTGCTGACAAGTAAATGTCAAATATTTTATACATTTTTATCAAATATTTTCTCTAGTAGTTGGCTATAATCTGAATGAGAAGAGAATTCTGAGTGATTCATATATGTACCATGCGAAACATGTAGCATCCTACTTATTTGTCGAATGAATGTTTTTACTCTAATAGCTAGAAAATATAAAAGTACAATTTTGTAATGATTAAGAGCTTAATAGATTGTATTCCTTATGACTCTTTTTCCTTTTACTTTTTAAGACAAATTCTTATGTCCATGACAGCAGATATCCTATCCATTCTTGATTGTAATTTTATTATCAAGATTCTAATAAATATTTACTCATTTCTTGCTCTAAAAACTGAATTTTGTTAGCATATTATGACCTGGAGAGCCAGTTTGTGCTCTTCAAGCCACTGTATTAATTGCATTTTCAGATGTAGACAGTGACTTGGAAATACATGTAAGACTATAATTGGTAGTAAAAAAACACAGTTGTGCCTGTTTGCATGTAAATTACAGCTATTATGAGCTATGTTACTTCCTGAAATTGTAAAATAACAGTTGGGTTATAATTTTACTAGACAGTAGCTATCACTGCATTCATTATAGACATCAACTATTCATTTGATATATATGCCTTTTTACTCACAAGTGTGGTATTTGACAAGCATATCTGACAACATCTAAGTATTTATTAGAAAAGGAGGCATCTAATCTAATACTATACTCTGTGAGGGCAAACTTAGTGCATTTCAATATGCTGACGATTTATTTTAGAACCAAAGTTTGCATATTGCCATATGCAGTATATTGTGAACTGTTACCAAGTAAAACCTTCTAAAAACTTCTGTTTGAATATATTTTATTTTTATATACCATTATTTTAAATGATAAATTATATTTTGTGTTAACATTAGCAGTGTACTCATCCTGCCTGTGACAAGAATAAAATACAGTAATAAGGAAATCTTTTGTAAATAGGAAGGGAACAAGAGGTGGCGGGTGGAGGGGATGGGGGGAGGAATAGGAAAAGAAAAAGGAATTAGACATGTTCCATAGATGCACCAATTCCCCATGATGAATGTGTTCATTACATACTGTAAGCATGTATGAATAATTTTGCAAAAATAACCTGTATGCTAATATTTTAAATTAGTGAGGTATTTACCATCATAGTTTATTTTTGTTTCAAATATAATTAAGATTATATAAACTGTTAGCTTGTATGCATTCCTTCCAATCAATAATTTCCTAGGCTTTGTACTTTTACTTCTTTTGAAGTTCTTATGTATGGAATATCTTAGTTCATTAAAGCACTATTTTTGATGCATAGCTTAATCCATAGTAAAATGTTTTACTACTTTTCTTGTGATATTCATCATGAAAATCTGTGAATCAGAAACATTCTGATATTAATTTTTTAAAATGCTGTTGTGATTTCTTTGTAAGAATTTTCATCTAGATTTTGTCATAATTGATAGGAAAAGTAACATGATATAATAGTGGTCTTAAATTTCATATTGCATTTGGTTTTATTTATTATCTGTAATAGAAGTACAGATTTTATAATGCTCATTTTTTCAGGAATGGCTGAAATTAAATATTTTGACATTTCATTACAGATAATTGAGAAATGTTATAAAATAAGAACTTATTAATAACTTTTGAGGAAAATTATTATTTTATTATGAATTTTTTTGTCTTTTTGAAACAGGGTGCTGCTATGCAGTTCAGGCTGGTCTTGATCTCACTTTGTAGCTCAGGCTGGTCTTGAATTTGCAACAATCCTCTTGCCTAACCCTCCTGAGTGCTGGGGTAAGAGAAGTCTGCCATCACACCCAGCTTATATTTTTAATCTAACATATGTGAGACATATTCCTAGTCAAAAGTATTCTCCTGGTGAAAGAGTTGCCTACAAGTTGTTTCTAGGCATCTTCAGGTGTCTATTCTAAGCTTGCTCTCTTTTCTGAGGACTGTGTGAGGCAATTCTGTGTACCTCCTGGGTGTATCCAGGATCTTGCGACCATATAATCAGACAAGAAAAACTGTATTTATCAAATCAAACTGGGAAATACCCTTTTCATAGGGCCTTTTATTTTGTACACTAAAAATGTCTCTCTTATGACAAGTACTTGTTTGTGGGGTGATGTTGATTTTGTGTTGTGAAAAGTCATCTGTATGAACTTTGCTTATGCATAACAATTGAAACAGAGATAAAGACAGGAAATAGACATCCTAAAGATTATCGAAGTTATGTAACTACAGAGTCAAGTACAGTATATTCACTCACCTTCCTTTCATTTTGTGAAGTATCTTCTCATTTTTTGTACTAGGGATTGAATTCATGTCCTTGCACTTACCAGTCCAGACACTTACAGCCTGAACTGTATTCCTGGCTCTGAAGTACCTTTTATTATTCCTAACAAGCACACTCCTTAGTTAAACTTGAGTAATTTTGATTCCTTAAAATGTATTGAAAATTACTGAGGTTTTTTTTTTAGTAATCATATTGAATTCAGTATAATTTTGATTTGTCTTATAAATAGACTGTTAATTCAGATAATATGATAAATAAAAAGTCAATATGTTAGAGGGTAGTGGAAATACACTTATTCTAATATCTGTATTTTACAGATTAGATATAGAAAAGATACAGTATACCTGAGGGATTATATCAGATATGGTAGATAAATGAAGTAAGTAATTATATGACATTTGAAATGAAAATAAATACTATGTGGGGATATGTGGGATTTGCCATTAAGTTTTACAGAAAATTAGACAATTTTAAATTTAAATGCAATAAAAGTTTATAGAATATAAAAACATCATATTCTTTCTTTATATAATCATTCTGTAATTTATGTGCAAATGTTTGACATCATTTAAATTTTTTGGTCATATCATTAATGACTGTTACTCAAATTTTTTTGAAAGTATCAGTGTATAGTATTATAAATTTAATGGGAGCCATTTGTAGTGCACCAATAAAAATTTTTTTAATGTATTTAGTACAGGGTCTACAGGGTCTCACTACACATCATATTCATAGAGTTGGATTACAGGCATGCCACCACACCCAGTCTCAGTCACCCTCTCAGCGTGCCTGGGGCAGGTTTCCTAATCAGACTATTTTCCAGCTAATGTGATTTGATACCAACTACCCCACACGTAATGCAGCTGCAGTGTAACCAGCTGATCATGGCCTCTGGATGTGAGAGTTTAAAGAGATTACATGGTACAATAAGGACTGACTACAATTTGGAAACAACTGAACATACTTTGAAGCAAAAATGAGAAATTATTTGTATGACACACCCAAAATGTAAAGGAAGAGCAAGTGGAGTAAGGGATGGAGGGAGGGGAATTAATGTGAGAGAAAAAAGGGACTGGAGAAATGAAATAGAAATAGAACGTTTTGCAAATGGGACAGGGAAACAGTTGGAGGGAGGTGGGAGAGGCGGGGATGAGGAAAGGATAAGAAGCGCTCACAAATGGAATCATTACATAGTGCGAAAGTATAAAGTTTAGCAAAAGTAAATGAAAATTTAAAAATACGTTTTAGATATATTTTGAGTTACCAGGATTATAAAGTATGGTTGGGTAGAATACAGTATACTAAATTGAGAATTTGGGTTCAGACATTGCTCAGAAGGCACTATGTAGCTGGGGAGGATTTTAAATCAATTTATTTAAAGTGCTTGGGGAGGAAGAAGCAAATGTGAATCATGATTTCCTAGGTCATTAAAGAACTTATAATTTAAGTCAGCCTAGGGAAATACCTTCTTCAGCACTATTCATCCTGACCAAAAGGCAAGAAAGGTATGGCCAAAGTGCTATGAAGCAAGGTGTGCTAAGTAGTACTATTTTCTAGTACAATTATGATAGATTTCATCTAATGAGCAGATTTTTTTTTTTTTTTTGTATTTTAGGGAAGGGAGTTCAGGGCCTCAGTAGTAGATTGGACTCATAGTGATCTGCCTGTTTACAGCCTCCCAAGAGCTGGGATTACAGGCATATACCAACATGCCCAGTCTTAATTGCCATCTCAGCATGCCCCAGGGGCAAGGCTGGCAAGGCAGGCCCAGGGATTGAATTCCTGGCCTCTGTGCCTGCTTACAGGCACTTTAATCTGCTGAGCTATTTAACTGGCCCTAATGAGCAGATATTTAAATTGGATGACAGAAACATTTGGTGGAAGAAGTGGGTTCAGTGTTATGAAAAACAAAGAACAAAAGATGAAAAATTACAAAGGGAGATGGTAACCTTGCAATTCAATGGAGCAGATAAATAGAATGTTTACAAGGCATTTTTAAGTGGAAAACAGGCAGGAGTCATACTGAAATGTATATTAATATAAGGAGTTTAGATTTTATTTTGTGGAAATGAGGATTTTGCTTTTTAAAGCTGCGGCAGTCGCTTCTTAATATAACAAATTTGATGGCTCTGTGTGAGAACCATCAAATGTCAGAGAGACTATTCTAAAACTCTAAATAGGTAATAATGAAAATGAAGACACAGGTTGTACCAGGAAAGAAGACAACATTAAATAGATCAGGTAAACTGTACCTGAGCTGGTAACCAGCTTTTAGTTAGAATAAGAAATGGTGGAATTGACTCTAGAATGTCTAATTTTAAAAACTAATCAGATGGTAATGCCACTGACAGTGACAGAAAATACAGGAAGTGAGGTGTGTGAAGGACACAGGACATCCCACCTTCATTCGTGTAGCTCTCGGGGCTAGCTGGATGTGCCCGCAGATGTGTTCCGAGGTAGAAATTGGATCTACAAGTATGTAAACAGCAGAGGTAATGGCATAGATGTGAGGGTAACTTCAGTTAAACCAGTAGATGTCAGATAAAATAAGCTGTGCCTTCCAATTTATCAACCAAATCTTAGATAATTATTGATGAGAGTCCCAAGAGCAGTGTGTGAAACTGGATATTAATAATTTAAAATGAGTGGGAGCTGATGAAGTGAAAATACTGATTCCCTTTCAAGTAGGTTGGTGGTGAAAAATTGGAGGAAGACAAAGAGAGAGCTTAATGAAGAGAGAGAGCTGTGCTCCGAGATAGTGTACATTTTTATGTCCTCAGTACTTAGTGGATCCACCTATGACAATATTTCTGTACAGAAACTGTCAGCTCAAGTTACACTTTACATAATGAGAATGACAGGCTTTTCTAAGATTAACATGAATCCAGTAAATTAAAACAAATATATTCAGAAATGATAAATTATTAAAATATGACTTTTTTAACACCTTACTTCAGAGAGGGTGAAATTTTAGCAGTATTCTTTTCATTATATTAAGTACATGTCAGTCTTTTAGGTGGTATCCATCACCTGAGCAAGGACAAGGAGGAACAACTCATCTGTAGAAAGTCTCAGGTGAAGAAGAGAGATACAGCTACTAATGCCAAATTGAAATAGTCCTAATCTAAACAACATCAAAAAATTATTCTGTCCTGAAGATTGCAGGCACATATATACATTTAATAAGGGTAAGGAATAGGAGATTGGAAAAGGGGCATTGCAGTGGTCTGAGCACATGCTGGAGTAGTATTTTTATTCCAGGTGAATTTTTGACACAAGAAAGAAAGATACCAACAAGGGGAGTGAGAATAGGTTGAGCTCAATGAAGACAGATGATAAATACGTGATAGATGTTACGTGAGTAGCTTCATCATACCCTTAGGGGTGCAATGGGAGGGTTAATTTCCACTGAAAGAACTAAAACATGAAGGACATTTCATTCATGCAATTTTACCAAGCTAAAGTAACTAAGAGGAACGGGGCACTTCAGCAGTCTCAGCAGTCGATTGGAACGAAGAAGGCACAGAAAAATCCAGAACTTCCCCTCTAAACTCTGGGACATAGTCTGAGAATACCAAAATAGCAGATTAGTGAGATTTTACACAGTAGATCAAACGAAAATAGTTACCAGACCATTTCTATTATCATTTGTGTTCCTTTCCAGTTACGTTCTATTCCATTTCCTGGCAGAAGATCAGCTTTCATTTGTTTGCCATGAATCTACTCTATTTTCCCTCAGAACATATACTCATCCACACCATTGACACAGCTCTATGGTTTTTCTTGGTGAATGATATGACAGGCTGTCACTTCTAAGTAGAAGCTCTGCAAGCCAGAGTAGGTTTCATACAACTCTGTTGTTTTATTTTTCATTTTTAATCCTCCAGAAGACAGCATGCCACAAACTGGAGTAATTCCCTTCCTTTCTCAAGTGAAGAAAAATGGTGCACAGACAAAGCTGTCAACAACTTCACCCAACAGAGAAAAATGCATATTTGTAGTTGTAGGTCACTGATAGTTTGGGCTGATTTGTTAATTCAGCAAGCCTGAGTAGGTCGTGAAGTTGTAAAAATATGTGTGCTATTGCCTTCTGATATATACAGCAAGTCTCCACCAAACCATAATCAGGAGATGGAAAAAAGAACGCTATTAAGTATTGATGAAATTATATGTATTAATGAAATTGGCAACAGTGCTCTGTACAATATCTTTCAAGCCACATAATAATATCATTAGCCAAATTTTGCTAAAAAGAAGTTATACTACTGATATAATTTGGATGTAAATTTATATACAGAACAGTAGGCACATTCAGTTGTTTTAATAACAGCAGCTTGGATAAACCTTAAACCCATTAGGGTAAGTGAAATAAGCCACTCATGAGAAGACAAAAACTGCATGACTTGCATTACACAAGGTATTGAATTCATGGAGTCAAAGGGTAAAATGGTGATTTCCAGAGATTGGGAGAGGAGAAGTGACAGTTACTGATCAGTGAGCATAAAGATTCTGTTAAGCAGGACTTATGTTTGTAGGAGATCTACTGGACAGCGTTTAACCTATAATAATTAGCATTGTTATACAAACTTTATAATTTATTTAGAAAACCAATCTCGCATTAAATATGCTTACCACCATAAAATTACGTGAATTTTTATTCACAGATATGTTATATGTGTTAAATATTTGCATTAGCAATTCGCATTAGTTATTTGCATTAGCTATTTTAATTTTGCTCGTGCTATATTTTCAAATATTAAAATAAACTCTGTATTTTAAAAATAGAAAGCTTAAATGTGAGAACCATGAATTATGACCATCGATATACCTGAGGTAGGATCTTGAACACCTATCATCATTTCTGCTTCCCAGAGTGAAAAAGTGAAGCTCGTAGAATTGTGCAGTAATTGTCAGCATTCTCATGATGCATGAGGTGGAACTGAACACTTCAAGACGTAGTCGCTGTTGTCTTGAGTTTAGTATTCTTTTCCCATCCTTAGAACAATTTTTAAACACATCTCTTGTACTAATTTCTTTTCCCATCTCCTTTTCTTTCTCGCATTCTATGATGATATCTGTATCTATTTCTTGTACATTTAGATAATTTTTGAGCACACACTGAAGACTGAAAATCTTTCCACAGGGAACTTAGATATAACATAATTTAGAAAATGTCACCCTCACAGAGACAAGCAGACACACATTACTATATGGCACACAATACAACTAAACCAGATGTACTTGAAAGCTTCCAGAGGAAGCTCAGTGGATTAAAGCACCTGCAAACAGACACAGCGGTGAAGGATTTGATCCCCAGGCCTGCTTTGCATGTCCCGCCACTGAGGCAAACTGAGATGGCAAGTGAGACTGGGCTTGGAGGCTCACGCCTGTAATCCCAGCTCTTGGGAGGCTGTAAACAGATGGATCACTACGAGTCCAATCTAG
>NDGN011518539.1:6406-20479 GCA_002564285.1 Tympanoctomys barrerae | reverse complement strand
TTGCTAAGCTTGTTCTAAGTAGGTGCTTTAGACCACTGAGCCATCTCACCAGCCCCATTTTTTCCATTTTCCATGGCAGCTTTATACTTTGCTGATTTTCCTCTGACCTTCTCAATCACTCCTTCTTAGTCTCTTTTTAGAGTTTCTTCTTTTACTCATTTTCAAATGTTGATTTGTACAATGCCACTATGAACTTTCTTCTGTGTTTTCCACCTAGAAATCTCAACTATATCTTACAAAGTTGATGACTCCTGAATTCTTATCTTCAATGTCAACTTTTCTGAACCCACCAAATATGAGACTTAGCAGAACCTCAAATTTAAATTGTCCCAGTTTGCATTCCTCATGGCGTTGGCCCCACCAATTACCTCACAAACCTGTGTCCTCTGGCAAGGTGAACTGGTCACACTTATTTCCACCTTCTCTAACCCAGAAAGCTGAGATATCTTTTCAGTTCTTTTTTTATCATGTCATCAATTTGCATAAACACTGTACCCTATGGTTTATATCTTTTATGAAACATTTACCACATTTATCCATTTCTGTTCACCACAAATCTTTCTGTCAGATTCAAGTAAACAAAACCCACATCCAGAGATATGTAGCAGTCTAATTTTCTGCTCACAGCCATTCTTTGGTTATAGTCAATAATCCTTCAATACCTCTACCCATGACATGCTTCATTTAAAATCTTTCCTTATCTGACTTCCCATTGCTATTGATAAGAGGACCAAATACTTTAACAGGACTAAAGATCTAAATCATGATTATCTCTTTTGCCAATACTTCTCCCTTATTGCTTGGATTTGCATATTTTCATACATATTCTGTATGACTTTGCCTTACAGATGGTTTTTCAATTTCAGTCTTGCTAACCTCTCCCCTCATACCTGAGCTAGATAGCAGGTAAGCTTGAGAATGCCATACTTATGCTAAGAGTACTCAAAACTTCTTGTAACATCTATTTTATTCATTTCTATAGACTTTGGGAAGAAAGCTGTATGACCTGGGATATACTCCATGAACTACTCCTCATTTACTTCTCCTCCACCATGTCTGCTAGGCTTGGTGCATCCTATCCCATAAACTAGTCATCATAACCACTTGAAGGCCCTAAAGTTACCAAGCTCTCGTTCCTGTCTTGCATTCCTACTCTGTAGTTGCTGCTCTCTTCTCCACACGTCTGACAATTCCATTTATATCAGTATTGGGTGTTATATTTACACTAGGAATGCCTTCCCACCCCATTACAATTGTTCCAGTTGCCCTCTTCATTCTGCTCTTGGGTAGGCACTCCTTCCTCTGAGTGCTGGTTGAACACTCTGTTTATCTTTCTCATAGCATTCACCAAAGCATGTATCCCTTTCTCTGTACTGACCAGACTATCATTTTCCTGAGGGCACAAGACGTCTTAGTTCATATTCCCAGTGTTTAGAAAAGGGTTCAGCATTTAGAGAGGGCTTGATTAATGTTTTGGGAAAAACAAATAAACAAATAAGTAGATGAATGAAGAAATAAATTTGTGGACAAGTAAATAAATTGGTCTGAGGTCTCTATGGGAACATTATGTCTAAACTACATTGAAGAAACCCAGGAGAGTATTCCAGGTTCAGATTCCTTCGAATTGGAGGAAAAAGACCTAGTTTTTCTCTCATTCTCTCTGAAGTATTCACTGGATGCACAGTCTGAAATTGCATCTGTTAAAGCCATCAGTAGGTTAACACATACCTTCTTTTAAAAATGCAAATGTGCAGGCAATTTTTATATACCTAAATGCTGTTTTACTTCCTAACATAACAAAAAGCATTCTACTGAAAAGATAGAAATTTTGTGTGCTTAGGAAGAATACAGGTCTGGCAATGTGGATATATTTTTATATCTTTCCCAAATTATTCTTATAAGCAGACATAGCTAAAAAATCACAATTCCTTGATACTTTTCAGACTTTACTGTGAGGACAAATCTCCTAGGGACTTTGCTTATAAAACAGGTGCAGATTTAGTAGGTCTGAGATGGGAACTGAGAATATGTACCTTTGCGAATTTGCAGGTAATATTGACGCAACTGCAAATTTGACCCATAGGTCAAATTTTGTATAGCAAGAATCTAGTCATTTTCCTTTTGCTATAGGTTCCTGACTTATCTACTTTTGGAATTTAGTCAGCAGTGAGTTAAGGGGTACTGTCAAGTGCTGTCACATTCAAACACAGAATATTAAGGTTTTCAAATCAAGGTATGTCCTGTTGATATGCTTTGCTTTACAGGAAGCACAGATTGCATTCATTTCAACTGCTTCAAAGTCTCAGCTTCTACTCACTGAGAAACAATAGTGCCACCAAAGAAAATGTTAGTAAAGAATGACACATTTTTATTTCATATCTAAAATGTTGTACATTGTTTCTCTTCTCTCTTTCCACATCGTTCTCCTTTAAAAGGTAGAGTTTGCCATTTGATTTTCAATGAAAAGCTTTAAATAGAGAAATTATAATCTTCACAAAATAAAATGTTAAGTAAAATATATACCAGGGTACTGCACCTGTGGAATCTGTCCTGAAAGGACAAGGATCATGAGATGGACTGTCATTAGTGTTTGCTATTTCTCTGTAAAAAGACATGCTTTTAATTCCAATTTCATTAATAAGCAAAGTGAAATGGATTCATAAAATGACTTAATTAAGATCACATACAGGATGTAGCCAAAACTAAAATCCAGAAGTTATTTAGTGTAAAATAGAAACAGTAAGCTTTCAAAAAATTATCCCTTAATTATTTGTAACACTTGTATCTTTTTATAATGTAACAGTCCTGTATGCAAACTACATACAATCCTGTGAACTATGAAAATGAAACTAATAAGCTCAACATTTCTCTTGCTTGAATTTATCTCTATTACTATAATCTAATTAATAATGTATATGGTATCTAAATGTATCAACAAAAATCAGAATCCATTATGAGAGTCCATAACAGCAACACTGCATATTAGGTAAGAGAAAAAGGGGGACAGAAAAATGCTAATGAATTGTTTGTACAAAGAGGTCCTATAATTATAGATTAGAAATAAACTTGGTTGTTGACTTCTGTCAGTAAAGTTGAAAAAGGAAACATTTTACAGAACCCATATAAAAAGCCAATACATATTTCCGAGAAGCACTACCCAGGGTGACTCCTCTGTGGTAGGCCCAGTGGTCTGGTGCCACACAACTCTCAGACTTCTGTAAGCAAAATCGCAGGAGATGCCAAAAATTTTTCCACCACATAAGCCTGAAATATTGTTAACTTTCCTTTTGATTTACTATTTCTATAGATTGTTCATGAGTCTAAAAACAGTCATATATCACCTAACAACTAGGACATATTCTTAAAATGGATATTCGGGGGATCTCTGTGAACATCATAAAGTACACTTGCACAAACTGTAATGTCATTAGGTGATATAATTTTATAGGATGAAAGTGTATATATCTGTATATACATATGACCAAAATATCACTGTGCTGAACATGACTGTATGACTTATAACAAGAGGAGTTTGAATTGATTTTTAAATGAAAATTTGGTAAAATTGCAAACTACATATAATCCTGTGAACTGTGAAAATGAAACTAGTAAACTCAACATTTGATAGCAAAAAAGTCACCACAATAAAATATAATTAGTTAAACATGGGTATTGAAAAGATTGAAAAAAGAGATGTGTGTGATTGGTTTAGTTTTAACAGCTTTGAATTACCTATTTGAAGATTATTAAATCTATCTAATGATTTCTGCTAAATTTATAAAATTTGGAAAGTTAATTTTAGAAGGCTTCCATCATTAGAAAAAGTTCCCTTGCCTTGCATTAACTAACAACCAATTTGTGTTTTACCTCCTAAACCTGGGCAGCCATTATTCTTTTTTCTGCCTCTATAATTATGGTTTTGTCTTTTCTTGAAATTTAATATAAATGAAATCATAAAATATGTAATCCCTTTGTTATAGATTATTTCAGTTAGCATAATGCTTTTGCAGTTCATCCATATCACTGCATGCACAGGTATTTGGCTACTTTTTATCACTGTGTAGAAGAGTAGGGTTGTATAGAAACTATATGTTTAACTCTTAGTAAAAATTTGAAAAGCAATTTTCCAAAAGGCTTCTTCAGTTTTGAGTTGAGATGTACTAAAATTTACATTCCCACCAGCAATGTATTTCTCTATACTCTCACTAATACTTGGTAAACTCTATCATTTTTATTATAGTCTATGGTAATTAATTTTATGTTAGTTGAATATGGTAAGGGATATCCAGATATTTGATAACATATTATTTCTGGAAGTGCAAGGGACAGTGTTTCTGGAAGAGACATTTGAATCAATGGACTAAGAAGACTGCCCTCACCTATACATGTGAACATCATCTAATCTGCTGAGTGCACAGACTGAACACAAAGGATAAAGATTTATTTTGTATTTCTTTGAACTGGGGCATCTATTTCTTTCTTCCCCCAGACATGCACTCTGAGACTCTGGAACTTGTAGCATTGGTTTTCCTGGTTCTCAGGAATTTGGACAGACTGAAAGTCATGCCACCTAATCTCGCGTTTCTCCAGCTTGAAGCCAGCTCATTATGGCCCATTTTGGCTTTCATAATCTCATGAGTCAATTTCCCTCGTACATATTTATGAATCTATAGAAGGGCCTGACCTATTGATTCTTCTTCTCTGGAGATCACTGACTAATTCACTCTTTTACAGGGTGCTTTGTATAGATATAGGTTCAAAGTAAGAAACTACCACCCTCCCTACCCCCAGTATCATTTTCTGAATGATCTCAATGACAATTTCAGGATTTAAGGGCATATGCAACTTTCTTAATTTTATATTTTTCTAGTTTCCCTGGTTCTGTTATTTTCTGGTTATATCTTTAAGTTTTATCATTTTGAACATTAAACCAAAGCCATGCTGCTATCCCATTGTTGAGCACACTATGTAAAAGCCTTCCATTACAAAGGAATCTTTAAACATTTCTCACTACAAAATATTAAATATAAAACCAGCGATTTTGTGCCAGACTGAGCTAGCACAACCTATTCAGCCTCTTCACAAATAGATAATTAATATAGCGATAAAAAATCTTCAAACTCCCAGTAACTTTACCAGGTACTGGTACCCCCCCAATGGACACACACACTTTAAGGGTTTAATGCAACTTACCTCTTCTCTGTTCTTTGAATATGCATCTTAATATGAATAGATGTGTATAAATTATTCAGAAGGTTAAAAAGTANATAAATACATCATATATATATATATATCAACAAATATATGTGTCATATAATCAACTTCCATTCTTGGATAGAGTTTGACTGACCAATGTTAATATTAATAAGAAATTATTTTAAGGCAAGAATGCTACATGATTTTTCTGGAGAACTGAGTTGGGAAAGCCACTGAAAACAAATTTGCATACACCATATTTAAATTAACAAAGATGCTCCTCAGTGTTTTTTTCACTAAAATCTCTGCTGTGGTCCTGTTACCTGAAGGTTTTTTTTTTTTCAAGCTTAATTATGTAATGAAATAGTCCCATCTTCTACCCCAAAAGTTAGCAACAGAGATGCCATGCCCAAAAGTCAGACTGCATTCCTCAAAAACACTAAATGCAGAAATTTCATCTGGCTCATCTCTACTTCTCTTGGGCATCTGCCTGAAAGAGTTAAAAGAAATCACAAAGTGATATGGAGACATTTACATATGTCTTCATTATATATGTATGTTCAACCCCTCATCATGAACACATTCATTATGTATTGCAAGAATATACTAATAAAAATAGTGCATGCCTATAATCCCAGCACTTGGGAGGCTGAGGCAGGAAGGTTGTTGTGAGTTCGAGACCTGCCTAGGCTATAAAATGAGCTCAAGATCAGCCCTCACTGCATAGTGACCCGGTCTCAGAAAAAGAAAAAAATAGTCAACCTGCTGTGCTTTCTGTGGCCCCTTGAATTCCTACAACTGTGAACTAAATAATCTTCCTTATTAGATATTTCATGATAATGAAGTAAGTTAGACTAATATAGACTCCTCAATTTCCACTATTTTTAAGATACTATAGTCACTCATAAATATGCTTCCCATTCTTAGGGAAGGAGATAGCGATAGACTTTGTAGAGAGATGGGGCTAAGAGATATTTCTGGATTTAAATATTATAACTCTCAGAGCTCTCATGTGTCTCCTAGCTTTAGTTTGTGGTGGGAAGAGAGGCAATACACTCTCAAGCTGTGTACCCAGGCATAGGACATCAAGAATTTGAAATACTTCTGTTCCCTGGGAGGTAAAATGGCGAGATAGCTGAGCATGGCTTCTGGAACAATGCGCTGGAGGCCCAGTGCAAGTATGTTCTCCTGCCATGACAGTGTAAACCAAGCATTGCCTCACATGCTTTCAGTCCCTACTGATCAAGAGACTGAGGCAGCAATACTTGAGCCCAATGGTTTGAAGCCAGCTTGAGCTGATACTTGAGGGGAATATGAGAAAAAAGGGGGGAGGAGAGGAATGAGGAAGAGGATACTGATGATGATAGTGATGATGATGATAAAATTGGTAGATACACGAGATAATGTATTAGCAGATGTGCCAATACAAATAAAGACTTTAAATAGTGCTCACCACATAATCATTCAGTAAGTGTTGTCTATTTTTATTCTACTCTAATTTTATTATACCATATTAGCCTATTGTTACCTTTCTCTACTCTATTATCATATTTCGTTTTCATCTTAGTCTGTTTTGTGCTGCTGTAAAAAAATTGTCTGAGAATGGATAACTTATAAAGAACAGAAATTTATTCCTTCCTAGTTCTGGAGGCTGGGAAGTCTAAGATTGAAGTACTGGTATCTGATAAGGGCATTCTGCTGCTCTCTCACAAAGCAAAATATGGAAAAGCAAAGAGAAGCAATTGCCTCCATCAAGATTCTTTATTAGGTACCCAAGTCTACTCATAAAGGAGGAGCACTGAAAACCTAATCACAAACCACTCCACATCTTCACACAGACTAGTAACATCTGAAATTTGGAGAGGATACATTCAAACTACAGCATTCCTCTAGAGATTCATTTAATGTTCCTCCCGATCCTGTATATTACAAACCTCAATTTATTTTTTTAAAAAGCAATTTAACAGAAAACACTGATGTGTGTGTGTGTGTGCACATGTGTGCATGTGTGCATATTTTGACTCTGCAATGACTGTCTTAAAATAAAAGAATTATGGAAGGTTATTTTGGTTTCCTATTGATGTTGTAATAAGTCATCCCAAGTTCAGTGGCCTAAGACAAGACTAATCCATTATTGTCTAGTTTTGAGGGTCAAAAAGATAAGAAGGCTTGGTAAAGCTGTGTTTCTTTGGGATGCTCTAGAGACAACTGTTGATTCAACTTTCCATCTTCTAGAAGCAGCATGTGTTCTCTGCGCTGTAGTTTCATCCCCATGACCTCTGCTTCTGTTGTCACATTTCTTCTCTGATTCTGACACTCTGCTCCCTGCTATCTTTATGTATGTATGTATGTATGTATGTATGTATGTATGTATGTATCTATCTATCTATCTATCTATCTATCTATCTATCTATCTATCGCACTGTTGTGTAGTGGATAGCTAACTGGTGGTCAACTTCTTATAACCAGCTGAATTGAACTGGGTAGTGTGGTGCTGGGTGTGGGAGGCCCACCTAAGGGCTGTTGCTATCAGAATACAAGGCAGAATAGGAGAAACTACTGAAATGCTATTAGAGATGCTGTTTGGAGAAGCTGTTGGAGCTGTTGGAAGTTGCTGGTCTTTGTTACACTGGATTTCCCAAAGATCTTTGGGGGAGTTCTACTCTTCATCTTGAGCATCATTTCCTGGCTTTGAGGGGAAGATGATGTACTTCTCAGCCTCATGTAGAAGCTTGTCACATTGGCTTTTCTGATGGGAACTTGGCATTCTTCATCATTGGAGGCATTCAGGACTTCACTGTTGCTGAGGTTGGCTGTGGTACCTTTGGGGGAGCTCTGGTGCTTACCTTGAGCATTGTTTCCTGGCTCCAGCTAAGATCCCTCAGCCTGCTAGCACAGATCTTTCATTCCACTGGCATAGACTTCCTAGCTTCCACCACCAACCTTTGGGACTTTCTAGCACAGATTCATGAAACAAGACTGCATGAAACTTTGCTATGGGCTCTAGGCCTCCAGTTGGATTTGTGGGAGACATCATGATGAGCTCTAGGTTTTCAGTTGGACTCGTGCAGGATATTAGGATCCAGATCTTCAGCTGGATACTTTAGTATTTAGAGTGTGGATAGATTTCTTGCACTTTTTGTGTATGATTCTTGGGTCATTCCTTATAAACTAATATTATAAAATGTGTCCTGTACTATATTGTTTGCCTTACAAAAATCCCAAAGCACTACGTGGTGATTAAATGCCAAGGTCCTCACACTGAGCTACACTCACACCTATTTTTAATTTTTAGTTTTGAAACAAGATTCCACTAAAGTCATTAAGTTGTCTAGGCTGGGCAAGGACTTGTGATTTTCCAGCTTCCAAAAGTGCTGGAATGCCAGGTGCCACAACACTCAGCTGTCCCTGTCACCTAAAAGGATCTTTGAGAATATACAAGGCCACCATAGTCATTCAAGATAACATTCCTGATCCAAAAATCCTTCTTAAAGGGCTCTTTTGTCATATAAGATAATGTATGTATAGGTTCTAGAAGCCGAACATGGGCATCTTTCCTATTATGGGTCATGATTAAAAAGTACTGATAAACTCTTGACCTCATTTGAACAAGTGGAACTCAGCCTCAGGAGATTTTGCTGCTCTTCATGAACATTATGTAAAATCAAGAGATATTTTTTAGGTGTTACATCCAGAAGTAATGTGGCTGCATATCTAGTGGGTAAAAGACCAGGAAGAGTGCCAGATACCTTATAGTAACAGCTCCCACAAGAAAGAATTATCCGGCCTAAAATGTCTACTGTAATGAGATTGAGAAACACCTTAGGTATCAATACTTTTACAAAATTCTCAAGAATTTCTGTGCTCAGGTTTGAATTCACTCAAAACTTAACATTATTGTAAAATTGCAGTAGGATATTTTATGCATGCTAAAATGTGTTACTTTCCATCTATATTTTCATTTCCATCTACTGAAGTCCTCCTTATTACTTGTTTCTGTCCAAGATTTCTCTTTAGTGTTCTCCTAATTTGCAGCAACTTATAAAAGTAATATTTGTATTTGCTGTGGTAAAAATATTTCTAACCAGCCAAAGTTGATGTGTATATGTGTAAGGGGAGGAGAATTCTCCATTTTTTCCCCAGAAAAAAAATGTACTATGATTATAAAAGTGTTATAACAGCTTGTAAGATAATAGAACAAACTGAAGAAAAACAGCCATACTACAACTTTGTGAACCACCATTTTTTTTTGTTGAACCACTGATTTATGCTGTGCACATCTTGTTACTATGGCAAGTAACCAAGATAGGATATAATAACTTTTGTACAATGACCCAGGACATTTCTGAGGCATATTCTGGGGAAATATCATTGTTTCTGAGATGGGAAAGTACATGCTATTTTACTGAGCAGCCAACAGTTGAAATCAACTCAGGTCTTTCTCAAACTTTCCATATCATGTCTCAGGGAGGATAGGCATCATATCTCAGACCCAGTTTAAACTACCAGCCAAGAAGCAATAGAGAAAGGCAAAGGGAAGATTGTAAGGACATTAGACTATAACCTAGAACTCCTGGGTATTTCTCAATTGTTACCTTGCAAAATTTAGTGAACATCAAGCTAGATAAGAACATCTAACCAAAAATGGTAAAGGGGCATAAATAATGTATTCACATTCTCAGATGCTTTATTCAGCTTCCGTTTTCTTCTCCTTGAGGAACAAATGCTCTTGCCAATTTTGTAGTCACACTCTAAGTGATATGACTTATACAGCTCCGCACACTTTTCTGTTTCATTTTATTTTTCTTCTATCCTAATTATTGATCTCATCTTAAATTCAGCCCTTTACTTCTCTCCTTTTGGGAGCTCAGAGCCTCCCACAGCTCCCACTATGACCCACAAGCTGACAGAACCCAGAATCAATTCCAGCTTCCTACACCTCGCCTCTGTTTCCCTACTATATATCCTTACCTGGATGTCACTCCCAGCCCAGCCCAAACACATCCAAATTCACCTCTCACCTTGTCTGTTTCTTGATGGGTTGCTATGTCCTCAGTCCCTTGGATTTTTAAAAAGGTGACATCATTTTCTACTCATCCACATCCTCTGCTTCATGAAACAGGCCATTTCTGTTGAGCCATTCAGTTCTCCCTGCCTGTTGTATCAACAGCACTCTTTCTGCACCACAAGCAGGGCTACAGGTGAATCCTGTGCAGCCCACTTCCTCCCTCCCACACTTACTGCTTCTCTGTCTGTCTATCTGGGGCAGCATTCCCACAGCCACTTTTCAACTTTTGCTTGATTATTCCTCTGTCAAAAAATAGCTACTTCTTTATTACATTAAGGCAGCCATGGATTTTTCAAGGCTTTCTATAATGTACTCCATATCTGCCAAGCTTCTATCTTTACTGCTTCACCACAGCATGATTTCTTCCCATTGGTTTTTTCTCTTTGTCTAGAATTCCTTCTTCTGCAGTTGTTTCACATTCTGACCCACCTGAAGGTTCTTTCCAAATCTCAGCTTTTCTGCTAGCCTTTCATGACTACATATCATCCCATAGCCTGCATGTCTTTAATGCTTCAGTACTTTAATGATGTACTCAGCATTCATGTGCCATTTTCTTTCTCCAACTACATGATAAGCTCCATATAAATAAAAGTAGACTTCTTTACCACCTGACCATAAATCCTAGAGAACCCAGTGAATTGTTTTTCAGAATATGAAAACCAATATATTGCTTAAATATGTTTTGAGTCAAGTGTGGTGGCACATGCCTGTAATCCCAGCACTTACCAGGCTAAAGTAGGATTGCCATAAGTTTAAGGCCAGCCTGGTCTACATAGTGAGTTCAAAGCTAGCCTGAACTATATAGTGAGACCTTGTCTCAGAAAAACAAAACAACAACAACAAAAATTTTAAAAATATATGTATATATACATATAAGTGAGAACATATGAGTATAGAAAAGCAAATGCAGAGATTATTAATATTTGATACTTAAGTGATATATTTTAATTATAAAACTTTTAAATGAAAAGAAATTTCTTACCCGATTTTATGCAATCCGATGACTTGCAGATACCATCTATAAAAACATAGGTATATGTGTAAACATTTGAATATAGGTTTTCAAATTTCTTTTTTTTCTTTAAGAACTACCAAATAAATAAGCAACTTCTTAAAGAAAGAGCTAAAAGCTAAATACTGTATATCATTATCAGTAATTAGAAAAAAATACAGGGTAATAAAATAAGAAAATTTTAGATTTGACTTTGTGAAGAAAAGAACTATTACTGTCATCTCTACTGTCACCAGCCCAAGCTTACCAAATTGTAATAATCAGTTATTTCAGCAATCATTCAGTAATCATTCTTTCCTATTAAAGAACCAGTCTGTGCTTATCCTTATTGTGAAAACTTCTAAGCCTCCAATTAGACTTCTTAAATACCTGGGAAGCCTCTTAGAATTTCAATAACACGACACAAACTGCTTAATGACTATTACTGAAGTTGACCATAAAATTGTGTGTACCTTAATAAGACAAAATTATGCATTATAATCTTCATAAAATAGACACAATGCCTCAATATCGGGTAATTCATAACTTAGCTCAAACATACAAGACATTGTATATTAGTCAAAGCTCACTGCTTTGGCACATTTTTAATTTTCATATCATTCATATGTCTCTATCCTTAACACACTTGTAAGCTGGGTGGTAGAAGGGTAGGAAGAAGATCTTCTCATTTGCATTTATGCCCACAGAGGTGTGGGAGGAACTCACCGTCATACGTTGCATAGAGAGCTATCATGGTCACAGCAATGATGGTAAGGAGCAGCACGAGAACCGAGAGACTGATCTCCAGTGGAGTCCATCGTTGTTTCTTCTTTGGCTTCGGAGTGTTGATATCAGTTATATCCATCTGACTTTCAGATCTTCCCATCACCTAAAATCTGCAAACATAAAATATAATAACAAAAAATGGATAAAAAAATCTGTATATAATTTTACAAAAGCTTAATGTGCTGGATCAAAATGAAAGATTATTTTGAATTAGAAATAAAAGTTTTATACTGGAAACTCAAAATTTTGACTCTGAAAGCAGAAAGTATACAGCCATAACAATTTGGCAGGTCTCAGGTACAACTTTTTTTCTTTTCTGATGTACCACTGAAGATTATGACAAAATTAAACGAGAGACTTGATTATGCACTCACACAGTACTGCTTCAGAATTCGTGACCAAGTAATTGCTATATTGTCATTAAGCAAGTTGTAAAACTCACCCTTTTAAACTCTGGACTGATGTCAAAGGTTAATTTTGCACATTTCTTCTGGACTTTAAAAGCTCAAAAATCAATGGCTAATACATTGAGGCTTTGACTAAGCAATAACTTGAAATACAAATATAAATAACTCTGGCAAGAATAAATATTTAAAGTAGTTTATTTCAGTTGTAAAAAGCATTTGTTTTTAAAGCTTAAGATGATTATTCCTACTGATATGAGTATCTATTAACCGGTTAGACAACATTCTGAAAACGATCATTCATTGGCCCAAAGTCACCTGCTTATACCCTGGACTGAAAATGTTAACTGCATCAACGTTTGTGCAATTCAAGAGAGAGAGAGAGAGAGAAAAGACATTTGATTAGAAAAATATCCTACTTTGAAGTCAAGGTATCAATTGTTAAGGCATATATTTAACTTGTACTTAAATTCATAATGTTAGTACTTTTACTATCATAGCTAACATTAATTGAGCTTTATGTGCTTGTCACAGCTCTTAATGTTTGATATATTTTAATTCATCTAATGTATATTAGCAGATAAGATTCTATTTCTATATTTTAGAAGCTGGGGTACAGAGAAATCAGGTAATTGATTGAAGCCTACACAAACATATAAATGTAATTATATACTAGTACAATTAAAGAATTTTTATTTTTCATTACAGAAATTTAGGATAAGAAATTAAGAGGGGAAAAGCCAAAACATTAAATTGCATAACTTCTTTGAAGGCCTGGTGATTCATTATAAGCCACTGACCAGAGCTCAAAACAAAACAGGATTCAGTTTTGCTATAGGACTGTACAAAAGAAAAATAACTCAATACAAATTATCATATAATTTAGTTTCTAGATGAAGAGACTGCTTATTAGAAATGCACTTATTGCTAAAATTTTTGTTGAATGCACAAAATTCCCTGAAAATGAGTTTTGTGAAACCTGAAGCAACAGAGAAGGTAGAAACTGACTACATTTGATATGTGATCTGGGCTAGCCAGCAGATAGCTAGGCATTTATTCTTTCCAGTGTATTATTAGTACAGCAAACACAACTGGACTTTAAGGTACTAGATACAAAGTCTTAAGCATGTTGGCCTATTGATTGCATAATCCTACAAGCAAGAATCCAGACTATCTAATAAAAACTTTTTATTGGACAATGAAAAGTACAACTGCTAAATAAAAGTGGGATGTGAGGCACACGAATGTTAAAATGCCTTATTTAATGGTTATGTAACTCATGTTGCCGTTGTCTATGGATCCTGGGGTTATGATATAGAATTGCATTTACTGTATGTTTTTTAATGGGGTTGGTTGTTAGATAAAGAACAGATATTGACAAATTTAATATTCTGGACACCTTATAAAATAATAACAGGAATAATTTTATAAATCCCTTTAGATTTTGAGACTGATCTTTAAAAATATAAAATAATTATATTTACCTGAATATTTCCTTTGAAAATGTCTTTCCCTGCTCTAATAACTTCAAAAGATAATCTAGAGAAATGGTTTACTAGTATAAAAGCCTCCTCCTTCTTCTTCTTCTTCTTCTTCTTCTTCTTCTTCTTCTTCTTCTTCTTCTTCTT